>JAWPHD010005937.1:0-153376 GCA_037043455.1 Cyrtodaria siliqua
TATTGAATATTGCGATGTTTTACACGGCATATTTCACAGAATACTGGTAATTAGTATTAAATAATTATTATCCGTGTTTTCAATATTAAAAAATCTTACTGTATGTATTATATATTACCAATACTTTTTCGTACATGCGTGTTTGCAGGTGCACCTTCAGTCAGGCACACTGTAAGGACCTAAATTTACATCTTCTGCACACTGGCGCATGCAATACGATTGACTTTCAAACCACACCCCTCCCCTCCCACGGAGCGGAAGTAGTTTTGGATTTCTTCTGCACAAGTCTCAGTCACATATCCTGTGGAACGACGATAGAAAAAGTTTGCGGTAGTGACGGTCGCACCTATATTAATATGTAAGTACGCAGCCGTAGTCATATATTAATTTTGCCTTGTCCTACTGAGTTGAGTATCCAGTATTTTTTTAAGAAGGGTTTATGTGTGTACACTTACATATCTTTCATGTTTTACTCATTAATTCGGCTCCACAATGTCCAATTGGCGTGGTCTAGTGATAGTGCGCGTGCCTTGACACTGAAAGGTTGCAGGTTCGACACGTCACCGCCGATAATTGCACAAATCGTCATTTATCAATCATAACCCTAATCTACTTTAAACATATAAACGTAATAGAAAGGGCTAGATCATCACCCGCCTTCTATGGTGACGTCATTTACAAACTTCGTAAAATCCATAGTCATGATCACTTTCATACAATATTTAGTCAACGTTTAGAAAGTGTATCAATAGAAGTTATATTTCCTATAATTTTGCAACGCGGTTGAACCATTTACAGTTCGCCACTGATTGTGCGATGGCCCGACAGAGTGTGGACCATTTACAGTTCGCCACTGATTGTGCGATGGCCCGACAGAGTGTGGGCCATTTACAGTTCGCCACTAATTGTGCGATGACAAAGTGTGGACCATTTACAGTTCGCCACTGATTGTGCGATGACAGATTGTGGACCATTTACAGTTCGCCACTGATTGTGCGATGACAGATTGTGGACCATTTACAGTTCGCCACTGATTGTGCGATGACCCGACATATTGTGGACCATTTACAGTTCGCCACTGATTGTGCGATGACCTGACAGATTGTGGACCATTTACAGTTCGCCACTGATAGTGCGATGACCCGACAGATTGTGGACCATTTACAGTTCGCCACTGATTGTGCGATGACCCGACAGATTGTGGACCATTTACAGTTCGCCACTGATTGTGCGATGACCTGACATATTGTGGACCATTTACAGTTCGCCACTGATTGTGCGATGACCCGACAGATTGTGGACCATTTACAGTTCGCCACTGATTGTGCGATGACCCGACAGATTGTGGACCATTTACAGTTTGCCACTGATTGTGCGATGACCCGACATATTGTGGACCATTTACAGTTCGCCACTGATTGTGCGATGACCCGACAGATTGTGGACCATTTACAGTTCGCCACTGATAGTGCGATGACCCGACAGAGTGTGGACCATTTACAGTTCGCCACTGACTGTGCGATGACCCGACAGATTGTGGACCATTTACAGTTCGCCACTGACTGTGCGATGACCCGACATATTGTGGACCATTTACAGTTCGCCACTGATAGTGCGATGACCCGACAGAATGTGGACCATTTACAGTTCGCCACTGATTGTGCGATGACAGATTGTGGACCATTTACAGTTCGCCACTGATAGTGCGATGACCCGACAGATTGTGGACCATTTACAGTTCGCCATTGATTGTGCGATGACCTGACAGATTGTGGACCATTTACAGTTCGCCACTGATTGTGCGATGACCCGACAGATTGTGGACCATTTACAGTTCGCCACTGGTTGTGCGATGACAGATTGTGGACCCTATGATAACGTCTAAGTCCTGAAAGGGGTAGTAACGTTTAATGTTTGTCTTCAATTTTTTTTATCGTGTTCTTAACGGTTGTTTCTGCTGAGAACTTGCTTCGTGAATTTCCATACTTTTGTTAAACACAAAGCTGAACATTTATATATATATATTTGTGTTTACCTTAAGAAAACTATCCCGTCACATAACCACAAAATTACACAACAAAACCGTTTATCAAAACTCTATCAAGATGTTCAGGTCATATAATAATGTATATATATATGTGCCGATTTAAAAGTAAAGTTTTATTTACAATACCCGTAAAATAAATTATGAGATGGTAGCTCCAGATTCGGCGTTTGGCCTGGCTGGTTACATCGTTTATATTGTGCCTATAAGGTTTGGATTCGCAAAATATGTAAGTTATATATATATATATATATATATACCTCGTTGTCAGAAACGGTGTACAGATTATGTAACATTTGACTGTTGCTGGCGGGATAGCTACTTTAATTGCCTGTTCACGCTGCCTATTTTGTCAGCGGACATTTCTTTATTTACGCTGTCCCGTATTAATGGGAAGACAAATATGTTGAGACTGTTATTTGGTGCACCATAGAATTTAGTTTAACCTCCCCCACCCCAGCAGCCGTTTTGCCACTGACCGTTCCACGGCGCTAGCCCCAATATCAACCCTCACGCATGTTTTTCATTTCCCCTTCCCCCACCCTCAACCCCACATCATCATTTTGGTGATATATTAACATTAAAAAAATACGTTTGCAATGGTTTACATAACTTTCATGCAAGCAAGAATAAGAATATACTTTCGCCATAATAATACTAACAAGTTCAAACGTGTTAACTATATTTTTTTCGATTCTAAATATAATAGTTTTCTTTCCTCCAGGTGTGAGTTCGAGAAAAGCAAATGTACACACAGAGACCTGCACGTGGCTAACTTCGGAGACTGCACTGCCTGATGATTACCTCCCCATTTATCGTGCACGTGACATTGATATTACCAGTGGTTGAATCAATAATAAAAGTAACTTCCGAATACATAACCATTTTGTGATGAATATAAACACCAACTTTGTAACCTCATTGACGTGTACATGTTTTACTTATTTAAGTGTCGATTCTTACGGATGGCGGGAGGAGTACAGTACTGGTTCTACACAGGAAAAATGGATGTCTGCCTCCACCACCAAAAAATCGACCGTCAAATATAACCTTACGTGTGTTGAAAATGACGTAAAACACCAAATAAACAAACAAACATTTACTTATTTAACGCTATGAAATAAATAAAATAGTATGTATTTGAATAACTTATGAATAACTTATGAACATTTCGTGCGCCCTTCCCTTAGCCTTGTCCGTCGGATGGGGACGTCAACTAGGCGGTCCCGTGTATCCTCAGTCCGAGAAGGTTAAAGAACCATAGGAATATATTCCATAGTAAGAGTAAGGCTATTTTTTCACACTTCCCAAATTGGTTTCTAGTTTCTGAGACACATTTTTTCAACCTTCTCAAATCGGCCTGCATGTTTCTGAGACCTCTTTCTTCACTCATCACATATCGGATTGGATTGTCTAGGTTTTGTGACTCCTTCTTTCATTATTCCCAAACCGGATTGTCTAGTTTTTGAGATCTATATTTTCTCTCTCCCCAAAATTGGTCTGTCTTGTTTCTTAAACTACTTACTTCACTCTCCTCAAACCTGATTGTCTAATTTCTGAAACCTATTTTTTTCACTCTCCCAAAATTGCCCTATCTAGTGTCTTAGACCACTTTTTTTCACCCTCTATCAAACCAGATTATCTAGTTTCTGAGACCACTTTTTCACTCTGCCCAAACCAGTCTGTCAAGTTTCGGAGACCTATTTCTTCATCCGCACTACACCGGCCTGTCTAGCTTATTGCACCTAGTTCTTCACCCTCAAGGCGACATGTCTAGTTTTTGAGACCTATTTCTTCACAATTACCAAAACGGTCTCTCACATTTCTGGGACCTCTTTCTACACTCGCCCTAATCCGGCATGTCTAGTTTATGACACCCCTTTCTTCGCCCTCAAACCGACATGTCTAGTTTCTGGGACATATTTCTTCACCCTCAAACCGACATGTCTAGTTTCTGAGACATATTTATTAACCCGTCTTAGTCAGGCCTGTATAGTTAAGTTTTCTTTACCCTCAAACCGTCCTGTATAGTTTTTGAGACCTATTTCTTTACCCGCCTGAGACTGGCCTTGCTTACATACTTTGGCGTACTTGCTTCAACTATACATAAATTTCTGTGTAATTTCTGTTTTATACATATTTGTCGATGAATGTATCTCATGAATGAAACACTTCCCGTTCGACTGTTGGATCTACTTTGACTTTACCCATTATAAAAAAAGTTCTTAACACCGTGAACAAAATAGTAATACCATATATCCTGTTGCTTTTGCAATCACCCGTTGTAAGGTGTCGCTCTTGTGCAAACTCGATTTACTCTAGATTGACCGATGGTAAAGATTGTAGGCTTGATGAAAAAGTCTTTTTTTATCTATACATTCGCCGATTAAGGCCTTAATCTATTTTTTCTGCAAACTGCAGTATTGCTTAATACCCCAAGAAAATAATTAACAATGCATAAGATGATTTTATTCCGACAATAACAGAATAGCCGACGTATATAAATGAGCAATTTAATGTCTCCTTTGGCTTGGGATGGGTGCGGTTAGGTCTCACAACACAGTGAATTTGTACTATGTTGGCCTATATGAATACAGTTTATTGGGCCATTTCGAACTGGACGTTTCCAATCTAAAAGTTCATTTTTTATGAAACACATTCATTTGTCCACACAAAAACTGTACAAAATCTGGTACGTTGACCAGGTGTTGACCAGCTTTGCTGTGTGTAAATTTGAATTAGTGTCTTCCATTGCACTATTTGGGGTTTTAACTCCAGAGTTTGGACCAACATTTTTACTCGTCTTCAACACCCTTAAAACTGTCATATTTTGTGGCAGTGTCGTCTAATAACTGCATCCAATTTCAGACTGTGTTCATCTCACCTGCAATAAAAAATAAACATATAATGTGAGCAATTATCAAATTTATTTAAAATCGAAGAACACACTACTACTTTTTACAGAGCAAGAATTACCGTGGGTTTCAAGGAACCTAACTGTGTAATGAGACCTGTAAATGTGGGTTTCAGGGAACCTAACTGTGTAATGAGACCTGTAAATGCTATATTTTCTGTTCGATTTTGTTTCTACTTTAATAAATTTCTGCATAAGGACAATTCCTATAGTGTTTTCCATGAATTTATTTTTTAAAATAATTGATACGTAGTTGAAACTGCCTTTTCTGAACATATTTAATCTTTAAAAATAAAAGGTGTCCGATTTGGATTTTGAGATATCGTAAGGTTACTATATGACACATTTTCTATTTTTGGCAAAACGCCTATAATTTCAAGAATACAAAATTTATAAAAACAAAACAATCCATGAATGCATTTCGGAGAAATCATTACATCAACCGCTTACACAGTGCACACGAACAACTGTTACATAAATAGTCGATAATATATAGTATATTACTTAAAGAAAAACTTATTTTAAATATAATTGTAATATGATATCAGGACATTTGCTAAAATAGTGCATTACAAAATGAAAATGTTTCCTTTTTAAATACACATATTAAGCACATATATATTCGACTGCATCCTGCCAGCGAATAATAAACTGAAGTCAATACGTATAATTGGCTAATACTGTTTAAGCGTTCGACTGTTGTACAGAGTATCACAAGAAAGCATCATATCGCCAGTAGGAATGTAACACATAATAATGCTACGATGATCTGTAAGACTAAATTATATGAATCTCCAGTCTCGTCCACATAGCTATGTAAATCGTATATAAATTATATAATATCTATCTTTAATTAGCAATCTTTATCTAGCAAGTTTATACTGCAGCGTGTATTCTAAAAGTCTGCAGTTGATCACAAATGTGTTCTAAATATAGAAGCATATGCACTTGACATATAAGGCCATTTGCTAAAATTAGTAAAGATGGAAAATAACAAGAGGTCAATGACTTTGAAGCTCTACTGATAGGTTTTTGATAGCTAGATCAGCATTCCTGTGAAGTTTCATGAAAATCCGTCAAGTAGTTTCAGAGGAGTAGTCGCTACAAGTTTTCATTATATATCTCTGTGTGAACAAAAATGGCAAGGATCAACATCATGTCATACTGATCATTTTAGGAAAAGACGCATATCAATATCACTTATAGTTTTCAAGAAGTCGCTACAAACTTGTTTTTAAAATTATTTTTTTTAGCTGTGTCGGCCATCATGAATTTCCAGCCGACCTTAAATTTGCTAGGATCAATTAGACATCAAGAGCAACATTCCTGTGAAGTTTCATGAATATCCGTCAAGTAGTTTCAGAGGAGTAGTCGTTACAAGTTTTTACTAGATAACTCTATGTAAACAAAATTGGCCGCTGACAGCCATGTTAAACATCGAATCAAAACGATTTTCGGCAAGGACCAACATCATGTCATGCTGATCATTTTAGAAAAAGTCCCATATCAATATCACTTGAGTTTTCAAGAAGTAGTCGCTACAATCTTGTTTTTTGAAAATCTATTATTAGCCGTGGCGGCCATCTTGAATTTCCGGCCAACCTGAAGTTTGCTCGAATCAATTAGACATCAAGAGTAACATTCGTGTGAAGTTTCATGAAAATCCGTCAAGATGTTTCAGGGGAGTAGTCGCTACAAATTTTCATTATATAACTCTATATAAACAAAGATGGCCGCTGGCAGCCATGTTTACCGTCGAATCAAAATAATTTTCGACAAGGATCAACATCATGTCATACTGATCATTTTAGGAAAAGACGCATATCAATATCACTTATAGTTTTCAAGAAGTAGTCGCTACAAACTTGTTTTTTGAAAATATATTTTTAGCCGTGGCGGCCATCTTGAATTTCCGGCCGACCTGAAATTTTGCTAGGATCAATTAGACATCAAGAGCAACATACGTGTGAAGTTTCATGGAGATCCGTCGAGTAGTTTCAGAGGAGTAGTCGCTACAAGCTTTTACTAGATAACTCTATGTAAACAAAGATGGCCGCTGGCAGCCATGTTTAACGTCAAATCAAAACGATTTTCAACATGGACCAACATCATGTCATGCTGATGATTTTAGAAAAAGTCCCATATCAATATCACTTAAGAGTTTTCAAGAAGTAGTCGCTATAATCTTGTTTTTTAAAAATCAATTTTTGGATTTGAACAACATGAATTTTTGCTAGGATCAACTAGACTTCATGGGCAACATTTCTGTAAAGTTTCATGAAAAAACATTAAGAAGTTTCAGAGGAGTAGTCGCTACAAAAAAAATTACGGACGGACAGACAGACGGACAGAATTGAATTGAATGTTGTTTAACGGCTCATCAACACAGTATAGGTTATTTAGAGCTGCCCCAGAGAGAGAGGAAAGATACGTAGGAATTCGAGAACCTGCCCTACTCTTATTATCGAATAGATTCCTATGGTTCTTTAACGTGCTCAGAGGATAGACCGATACACGGGACCGCCCGGTTTACGTCCCCATCCGAGGGACGAGGCTAAGGGAAAGTGTCTTGCCCAAGAACACACCGACGGAACTCAGTGGCACCACGGAGGATTGAACCCGAGGCCACCGGTTACAAATCCACCGCGCTACCAACTGTGCCACGCCTACCCTCACAGACGAACGACGGACACCGAACCACGGCATAAGCTCTGATCGGTAGAGCTAAAAATTGTTCCCCCATTAATTACTTCTTCTTCCGGCCGGCGAATAATAAATTGCAGTCAATACATAGGCCAAAAACACGAACCGGAAATCATAAAAGTCGACACATCGTCGCCGCGTTTGTATTCGTCTTTGTCCGAAAAGTATTGTTCGGGGCGATTGTTTTAGCCACAGTTGTTTGGGACTCCTAAGACAAAATTCAACAAAAACCTAAATAAAACGTATATCAGTGAAACGGACATTTTTAGTGGTAAATAAATGTAAATTAAGACACTCTGGAAATTGTATAGCTACATATTAGGGCTC
This sequence comes from Cyrtodaria siliqua, assembly GCA_037043455.1. Taxonomy (NCBI): domain Eukaryota; kingdom Metazoa; phylum Mollusca; class Bivalvia; order Adapedonta; family Hiatellidae; genus Cyrtodaria; species Cyrtodaria siliqua. The sequence continues at coordinate 7,989 of JAWPHD010005937.1, forward strand.
ATTGAAGTTTTGAAAAGTAAGGACTTTTTATTTACCACTAAAAATTCCAGTTCTAATGATATATAACTTAATTATTTATAAAATTGTTCATGTTAACGCCGAAAAACCTTTGTCTGAAACAAGCGCCTCCAGCAATAATACATGAATATGGATTGTGTAATATGGATTGTGTAACAACAAATCGAGAATACCACGGTACTGATAAGACTTTTATAACAGTGCGTTATATATGGAAAATGTCTCACTAAGTAGCACAACGTGACTGTCTTATCTTAGTGTTAACTCTGTAGCACCTTTTCTTTAAGCATATTTAGAAGCTCAATTTTGTTATCAGCTTTACATTGCAAGGCAGGTCTGGGGTCAGTCCAAAACAATCGGCGTTACTATAAGTTGATACAATTAGGTACCATCTTGCTCTCTTTGTTGAACATATTATACCAGTGTGAAAACATGGCGTTTCTAGTACTGGTAGGCATGGCGATGATTTACATTGCAGGTGAGTAATGAGAACTATATATTAATTATATTTAAAAGAAATTTCATTTGTTTTGTCTTTTTTCAAATTGGTTTAATAAATATAACATTGGGGTAAACTTAGTTTACGAATGCAGAAGTCTGATGAAGTCACATCAGTCTTATATTAAGAGTGAGTACTTCTTTGAAATCTTACATTGACTATAGTATTATACAGATCATTGGATAGAAACAGCTAAACAATGCCACGATAAAGGGCTATTATGTCACAAATCCAATCATCGATTGTATCATACTAGCTACATACTGACATTTTTTTGATAAATATACTTTCATATATTTCATGGTAATATATGATACTTTCAGATTGTACCTTTAGCGAAAAAAAAAAGAAAAAAAAAAGAAAAAAAAAAGAAAATAAATAATAATAAAAAATAAATATTTATATATATATGTATTTAAGATGGGTTACAAATAAAACAAAATGTTACCAGTTTATATTTATTGGAATAAGCTGGCCATGGCTTCAACAATATATAGTGTAAAATAACATGTGTAGTTAATCAAACCGGAACATTTGAGGTAAATACAATACTAAGTTTAAATTGTAACTGGCCACTGTACAGTGTAAACCCTGGGAACAGATGTTCACAGAGACAAGTCTTAAAAATAAAAAATTCTTGCATAGAAAATAACAAAGTTCTTAGAATATTTTAACTACACTATGCTGTGTCCGCAAAATACCGCCACTTGTCACGTGGCACCGCCAAACATGTGGGAAACGGAACACAGCTTAGATAATAGTAATAATAATAATAATAAAAAAAAAAAATAGCGATTGTGTCATGTCATATACATAAACAAAATCAAAACACTATAAAAATCAACCAAAAAACCTCCAAAGCGGTATAACCGACATGCTTCAAGCAATGAAGCGATGAAGCGATTGTGTCATGCCACACGCCGCGTGGCACCCCCAAACACTGGGGAAGCGGAACATAACTTAGATAATAAAAGAAACCCAAAGGTATGACAGACGTACTTCAACCAATGAAGTGAGTGTGTCATGTCATATACATAAACGAATTAGCAATAATGACCTTATAGGTCATGTGGTATAGTCACCCTGAATATTGTAATATTGTCGACTTGTGTTCGACACAGAAATGACAATAAGATGGAATCAACTGTCATTTAAACGCAATAACGCATACAGTGTCATACTTATGTTAGGCTATGACAGAGAATCGAAATAAACACATCCGTTTCAAAACTGTTAATATGCACTTAAATACCTGTCGTATATTATTTAAACATAATGTTACATATAATTATAATTGTTTTATGTCTAAATAAGTTCATCGCCTTGGCAAACGTTATCTCCCATCCTCTCCCAATCACTACCCAGAGTTGTCGTTCCTTTAGCATTCATATAATGCCTCATGTTCAGAAATTCTACTGATTGACCAGTGTCAGAATAATGTGACTGGGTGGGTGGGGGTATCATGTTTACTACGGCGTGGTATTCTAGTGTGGCAGCACTATAAAGAAACCATTGAGTTCGCTGCTTCAAGTAGACATATCATCACATCACACAACAACACACAGATAAAAGTCCAGACATTGTGCCTATAATCGTCGGGTAGGACGCCTGTCGTAGGTGGAGGGACTATAATCCTTAGAAACACACACACACACACACACACACACACACAATTCTATCTGTCAACATCGTAGCAAAATACAGGCCGTTGCAAACGGAAGCAGGGTTTACCGACATGTAACAAACATTGAACAATAATATTTGATGTGTACTATCAACAAATGGTTTGGAGATAACAATTAAATACCTTGAAAAACAGACCGACACTGCCAAAATTCCCTGTCATTGCAAAGAGGGCCATGCGTTAGAATTACACGTTCGTAATAACCTCAATTTACAATGCTAAGATTTCCACCCCCTGAAATAATTAGCATTTGTTCCCTAGTAGAACAAATCCCAATATTAAAATATATTCACTAGATGCATGTATATATGTATGAAGATGGTGCCGTAGAGAACATGCGGACCCGAATTACTTGGAAACAAATCTGTTCTTATAGAATCCCGCATTAACTTTTATAATACTAACCCAGAGACGTAGATTTCGTTTCGTAATTTAAAATCGGCAATTCAAGCAGCTAATAATGTAATTATTGTTTGACGCCTACATTATGCCAGTGTTTTATCTCTGGAACTCGGGAGCACTAATTCGTATACCCAAGTTCAATTCACTGAGAATGTTGTTTCAACGCATATCACCCGGTGCACGATTTTCAAGCCTGGAGTAGACGAAAAGCAAAGCAAACTGGATTCCCAAATTACATAAACAGCCTTATAAAGCCCGATTTATTTCAAATTCTAGTGCCTGCACCACTGTGACTACAAACATCTCCTAACTTTTAACTTCTTGTCTTACTGACGTTAACGACTACGTTAAACAATATTGTGCTAAAGCCTATGACAACTCTGGGATTAATTTATTTTGGTCCATTAAAACTTCAGGAGGAGACGTTCTTGATAAAATTTGAAATACACGTCAAATTTCATCTATAAGTACTTATGAATTTATACTTTATAAAACCTTACAAACACCACCTTATCGAAGACAAACGCATTGCTCTTTTTCAAAACACTTTCACAAGTTTGTAAAGCAAACACTTTCCTATTAGATAATATTTTCGTCAGGTATGGCACTACCGTTTATAGACAAATTGTTGATATCCTTATGGGTTATAGGTACGAACTTGTGCACCTCTTGTCGCATATTTGTTTTTGTATTACTACTTCTCGCCTGATTGGGAGCTCGACTTATACGTGTCGATTCTTACGGTTGACAGGAGGTGTACAGTACTGGTTCTATCCAGGAAATATGGATGGTCTGCCTCCACCGTAGAAATAATAATAAAAAAATCGACCGTCATATATAACATTACATGTGTTGAGCATGACGTAACACACTATACAAACAAACAAAAAACTTAGTGGTCCTTTGATGTCTTCGATCCCATTCGATCCCAATATTTGTGGCTTTAAAAAACTTAAATTTAAATAAGAATAACGCTTATCTCAATGCTAAAGTACGTGTATGGTTAACCATCACGGTCATAGCGATAAAGATGTTCAAATTATGTTACGCGTACCATAACTAACGAGTAACGAAGGCTTAAAGTATGCGAAATTTAGGCTTAAGTTACGCGTAACCACAGCCTAGCGTAGCGTAAACGGTACCGCTCTGGCCGTCAGAGTTATAATATCCTATAGTATGCGTTACCAAATTTAACTGACTGTGGTATGATTTCCTGTATTATTTTTTATTTAATACGTTGATACGAATCGTAAATGGGTGTTTCTTAGTTCAAATAAGCATTTATTAATGGGCGTGATGACGTTATGGCCGCATTACGGCAACATTTAAATGCTTCATGCGAATTAATATTACTTATGTATTGATTTGTGAAGACGTTTTAAGCGAAAGAGTTTATCTTTATTACTATATAGGCACCAGTGCTCAGAGAGAGTTTTACAGCTGCTCTTGGATTTTGGATGCTAATTGTATGAACTTCACACAAGCAGACATCTGCGGCACAGACAAAGTAACCTACCATAACAAGTGAGTGTCTGATTAATACAATAATAATATGTTCTGGTCTCGTTGAGCTGGTTCATTTAAAAGCCGAGATTTCCTTAAATAACCAACGAGCTGAGACGGACTCCATCTGTTTTGTAGTGCAATGTAATTAGTGACCCTATCGGCTTAATAAGAGCTATTACTAGTTATAGCTATGGTTATTGGGAGGGACCAAATGTTTCGTAAGCTAGATCTGCTATGGTATTTCCGTTTAATTGCGCATGCGCTGTCTATCTAATTCCTTTTATCTTGTTGAAGTACACATGAGGTCGGTACATTTTCATTTGAGTATAAAACTGATTTTTCTCACTTTTATCTACTTGTCTTCTTATTTCTGTTTGTTCTGTCCTAGTGCCCTGTTGTTGTGTGGTGTTTCGCCGTGGTTTGTTCTCCTGATGCCTTGAAGTTGGTCCTTTTTTTTTGTATATATAACTTTTGTCAGTCGCAGAATTTAATGTCGATTGCATGTTGCTGTCTCGTTAGGGAGGCAAATCCACTTATTGCCTGTTGCTGTTTTGATATTGTCGTGTTTTTTTTTGTTATGATCATTTCTGTGCTCAGAATATTTGATAATTCTGGAACGTATATCTGGTGTAGAGATTTTAAGGCATGTGTTAACTTTATTTTTTCGTTTATTTGCTTGCGAGTTTGCAGCTGAACTCATTAAGATCCGGGAGGCAGTAGGTAATTCGACACAAAGCTAACACTGTGACCGAATACCTCACATTTATCAGTACACATGTCCCAGTTAGGGCGTTATTGGCACTTGGCCATAAATCCGTGTACACGATTATTGAGTTTAAAGGGAGTACATCAGGCTTTTCATGGGGGTCTAGTTGTCCGACTTAAAATCGACAAATGTTAATATGTTCTATTCTACATGGCCAAAACATAATTAATGAGCCAAACAATTATCCCTTATATGCAGAGAAATTCATTCTGCACAGTAATACGTGCTATCCTAGGTGACACACCGGGGTTAATTTCAGCATTTTGCGTATGATTCCATCCTAGCTATATGGTGTATTCAAAGTTTACGGTTCTAACATCATATTTGGATTGATAAACGTGTTTTCTCATGAACTGGAACAATTTTATAATTTTAGATGTTTCTAGAATAATCATGATGTGCCCCCTTTTAATGTATTTAATTATAACAGTTCACACTTGGCGATAACGTAACTTACTTGCTTCTCAACATCTTTCCTCAACATTAATTATACTTCAAGTCACCTTGTATGGTAAAAGATTTTCTCAAATTTACACAAACAGTAAAATGCATATTAACTAATAATAAATAAATGAAGAAATAAATAAATAATTGGAAAAAAGATTTCCTTAAATAACCAACGAGCTGAGACGGACTCCATCTGTTTTGTAGTGCAATGTAATTAGTGACCCTATCGGAATAACTACCGTTTTTAACTTCCATTTATTGGAAGTTATAGCATAGTATATCTCCGCCTCCTTAGTTATTCTGAATTAAACGATTTAGTGCTTTGCATTAGATCTATTGTTTATTGTTTTAAGCCAATTATGACCCATGAACATGTTCACTTAACATAAACAAATACAGGTTGATAGATGTCATTTTGTTAGTACGTACGTGTACTTAAAATAACAAAGCATTGAAATACCAAGGATCATCTCAGTATGTTTGTTTGAATGTGTTTTACGTCATTTTTAGCACAATTTAGGCCATATATGACGGTCGATTTTTTTAAAATATTTTTTTTTGTAAAGGCAGACCACACCATTTGTCCAGGACAGAACCAGTACTGTACACCTCCTGTGTAGAACCAGTACTATACACCTCCCGCCATCCGAAAGATTCGACACTTTCTCACTTACAAGTCGAGCTCCCAGTGGGATTCGAACCCGCAGCAGTGAGAGGCGAGAAGTTTACAATACAATGTCGTTAACCCTTCGACCACGGAGGAAAATAATGAAATAAAAGATAAACTTATGTCTCAGCAATTTAACAATATCATCTTGAAATTAAGCTTAACCGTAAAATTTAATGGTTATCCGTTTTGGAGAGATTTTTTGTTTGCAACAGCATAAACAAACACTACTATCTGTGTTTTATTGAATACAAGCAACACAACATTATTTCCACACGAAAATATAGTTTTAAAAGTGAAAATACACTATCTAAAAAAAAACTAGTTTGGACGCCACAAGAGATATATTTTATTTATTTATTTATTTGAGTCGAAATTCATCAGGGATACTTACTCCCTGTATACTTACTCCCTGTATACTTACTCCCGGTATACTTACTCCATGTATACTTACTCCCTGAAGTCATCAAAATATTAAAACATGTTCAATATTTGTTCAAAATAGTTCTAATATCAGAAGCCTTATATACATATAAATCTTAATTTCAACAATATTCGCTATCTAATAATTGAACTTCATGTAATTTTGTTCCAGTAGTAGTGTTTCTTAAATTCTGAATAATATTTGCATTGATAACGATGTGATACTCGTCTTCTAGACACTGACACTGTTGTCTGGATGTCCTTTCATGAAATGACACACGTATTGGCTTTCTCCAACATGCGCACTCAAATTCCAATTGCAATCTGTGAGAAGAAAGTCTAAGTTTTGAAAAAGCACAGCGTAATGGTAAATAAAGCTTAACCATACAATTAGACAATTACTAGAATACACCGTAGATTAAAAAACAACAAGAAATGTCACTAGTAAGTGACAAATGCCCCCGAAAAGATTTTCTAATAGAAATGTCAACATTTTAAAAGTATGAAGTTTCGTGATCCTGTGTGTAATGTTTAATGAGTTATACTGTTATCGGACGGACTGGACGGACGGACAACGCCATAATGATACTACAAGCTCCTTTGCATGCTGCTTACCATAATTCAATTAACATTATATATAATGATCGTCGATTAATGATATCTTAATATGAATTAATTCCAATATAATATATCTATCAATCGATTTAGAGATATATTTAAATGAATTAAAGATATCCATAATTAGAATATATGATATCTATTAATAATTAATTAATGATATCTATAAATAATATAATATATCTTATATTCAAATATAAGCTTTCCCATCGCTTAATGGAATTAAGGCGGGAACCACGTAATGCACACCATTTTCACACTAAAAGATATGTCACACTTTTTAATGTGAAAATACAATATCTAGAAAAATACTAGTTTGGACACCACAGGAGAGATATTTTATTTATTTATTTGAGTTTCATCTAATTCATCAACAAATTAAAACATGTTCAATATTTAATCAAAATAGTTCTAATATCAGAAGCCATATAAATCTTAATTTCAACAATTTTCGCTATTTAATAATTGAACGAACTTCATGTACTTTTGTTCCAGTCGTAGTGTTTCCTAAATTATGTATTGTATTTGCATTGATAACGATGTGATACTCCTCTTCTAGACACTGACACTGATGTCTGCATGTCCTTTCATGAACAGACACACGTATTGGCTTTCTCCATTGTCCGCACTCAACTTCCGATCTGTGAGAAGAAAGTCTAAGTTTTGAAAAGAATAGCGTAATGGTAAATAAAACTTAACCATAAAATTAGACGATTATTAGAATACACCGTAGATTAAAAAACAACAAGAAATGTCACTAGTAAGTTACAAATGCCCCCGAAATGGTTTTCTAATAGAAATGTCAACATTTTAAAAATATTCGGACAACAACAAGTCTCACATTTTTAAATTAATATATTCTCGAATAATTAAAAACGCAAAGTTCTTTTTCCAGGTGCGCCTTCAGTCAGGCACACTGTAAGGACACAAATCTACATCTTCTGCACCCAGGAGCTTGCAATTCGATTGATTTTCAAACCACACCAATCCCAGCCCATGGGGCGGAAGTAGTTTTGGATTTCTTCTGCACAGGTCTCAGTCACATATCCTGTGGAACGACGATAGAAACAGTTTGCGGTACTGACGGTCGCACATACAGTAATATGTAAGTAAATGATCTAATATTGACAAGCTTTGTTTGGATATTGTCTTACTGAGTAAAGCTTTCGGTCGTTTAAAAGTAGGTTTCATGTATATATAGCAGGCATGGTGTTCTATGGTATCACGGTTCTTAAAGGGTTTGACGAAAAAATAAAATTTAAACAATATGTAAAGAAAAAAGAAACATCAATGATTTCTGTGATCCTCCTACTGAAGTGTTATGATATACAATTTAATCAACTTTACATAAACTTGTCAGAATTAGATTTGAAAAGAAGGGTGCCCTTACTGAGCTTACTGTTTACGAAGTATGATATCAAGGTATGCACATAGTGTGTGTCATGTATTTGTTAGAAACTGGTATAAGATGCAATGAGTGGCCATTTCTAAAAACATTAATATATATGACAGACTCATCAGAATATAAAATATTGCATGTTATAACATTCAAAGTAATGGAAATTGCATTTATGGAGACTATGGGTGTTGCATGTTTAAGATCATAAGAAAATGTTCCCTGTTTTTGTATTTTTATAAATATCCATTTGTTTATGATAAACATACCTATTTGTTTCAATTATTGTACTATATGTGCCTAAGAACATCACCTCTACAAAACAACTATCATATTTTAGTAGAGAGATGCAAATGGTTTTATAGATTTGACTCTACCGTGATATCATAGAACCCTTGATATCATAGGAAGCGAGTATACGCAATACATATTTTATGTTTTGACTTTGGCTTTGTGGTATAGCGTCCGCCTCGTGGGTTCGATCCCCGGCCGGGTCACACCAAGAAGAGCCCCACCTAAAGGGACAAGCCCCACCTAAAGGGGCATTGTACTCCCGTTTGCTAAGGTTTTTATGTACAAAGCATTTAAAGGTGTCAGGTCAATATGACCTTAACATTTGAATGACTGCCAAGAAAACTGAAATTACCATAGAATGAAACATAGACTTACTTAATTAGATGCAGGATATTCATCACCTAAGTGAAAAAGGACAAACAAGAAAACGAAAATTCGTTTTAAAACATGAAATACAAGAAAAATGATTCGGGTCACATTGACCCTGATTTTTGATCTCAGAAACAATAGGGATCATATTTCTATTAAGTTTCATGATCCTATGCTGAAAGGTACCCGAGTCGAGTTGTAGCGCAGAAACAATTTTCTTATGTTGGGTCACAGCGACCTTGACCTATGACCTAGAGACATCTAAAACAAGAGGGATTTTTATTGTATCATGTGCAGTCTAGGTATGAAGTTTCGTGATCCTGTTTGCAATTTTTAATTAGTTATACTGTTATTGGACGGACTGGACGGACGGACAACGCCATAATGATACTAGAAGCTCCTTTGCATGCTGCTCACCATATAAAAGGTAGAATTAGACCTACGACTGGTCGTCTCGGTGCAAGTGGTGCAAGTATAATGTGCCTTGATATTAACATTATATATAATGCTCGTCAATTAATGATATCTTAATATGAATTAATTCGAATATAATATATATATCAATCGATTTAGAGATATCTTTAAATGAATTAAAGATATCCATAATTAGAATATAGGATATCTATTAATAATTAATTAATGATATCTATAAATAATATAATATATCTTATATTCGAATTATAGGTATCTTTAATTCATGGACATCTATAAATAGTAAAACGGCGCCCCAAACTACTCACTGGACTAGATACTGTCGTAATATGACTGAAATAGTATTAAAAGCGACTTTAACCCCAGCCTCTCGCCCTTGCTCGTTTTCCACTTCTTAACTATGTTTATATTGTGTGTTTTTTTGTGGGAAGGTCAGGGTTACGATAATACAATCTTGCAAAAGTATTTCAAAACTTATGGTATTACGGTTGCTCTGATGGAAAAGATTTTAGTTATACAAAGGTTACGAATATTAAAGGGACACATGTCAATCTTGAAGTTTTACTCAGATTTGCAATTAGCGTCTATATTTATTAATCCAGTATAATTATGTTGACTTTAACCTGTTTGCGTATGATTAAATACAAGTTTAAATGTTCATTTCTACTTATTATTTTACGATAGGTTTAAATATAGTAATGGTGCAATATTATCACCAGGTAGTAATATGCAAAAACAATTCGCTTACTATTATTGATAGAAAAAATGCAAGCGATGTGAAAACCTATGTCACAGTTTACACTTTTGATATATTACTTACATGCACATGCGCTGGTATGCCCTTTTTGCAGTTTAAAGACATATCACACGGTAAATAAAAATTTTAAATTCCTTTTTTATACTACAGGTGTGAGTTCGAGAAAAGCAAATGTACACACAGAGATTTGCACGTGGCTAACTTCGGAGACTGCGCTGCCTGATGATTACCTTCCCATTTATCGTGCACGTGACATTGATATTACCAGCTGTTAAATCAATAATAATATACTTAATGCATTGTGGGATGAATATAAATACAAACTTCGTTAACTCATTTCCTTGCACGTTTGCAGATATAAGTCTGATGAAAGTACCCATGGCAAAATAACCGTCTTATCTTGCATGCGTTTTTTTAAATTAACTCCAATCTCTACCCAGAGTTGTCTTTCCTTGCATTCACATACACCTCTGTCAACGTCTCAGAAATACCAAGAATCCTGGCAAGCGATAAATATAAAATGAAAAATGACCTGGTGACACTCGTGTTTTCTAACAAGTCAACTTTATATGAAATACTTAAACGAATAAATACAACATTTGTTCTGCTTAAATGTTTTAACAAAGAGTAAGTTATGCACAGAATTATATTGCGGTAGATTAACATTTATACTTTGGTATGTCACTCCGCCGTCAAAACATTCAAAATAGACACCACTCAAAAATAGGGTTAAAGTACAGCATTCTTTCTTACCCGCACTTTCCAAAACCTCATAGCTCTTAAACAACCTACCAAAACTTAAATTAGCAACCTAAAATATATCAAAATGTAGAAAATAAGCCGCGTTTCTTTCGATTGTTTACATGTCAAATCAGCAGCCGATAGTTGGTGGTGTCACTGTATTGAAGGTTATGTTCGCCATTTTGAATGTTGTTGATATTTTAGCTATAGTCATGTGACAAATTATCATGTGATCACAGACTACTTTCTTAGAAATTAAAAGAGGTCAATGTTCCGCTGGTAGAGAATGGCTCAATTCCAGTACACCATTGTCCCGCAAGTCACATAACTTTGCAACATAATTTGGCACATTTATGCCCGTTTATTTTACTTCGGCAAAACGTGTAAGTAACCTAAAATGTAACCACTGAACATATTGGAATAGGACTTATTCGTTATCAATGAATAACGTTCCACTCACAAATCATATAATTCAGTTATGCCCCATTTTTAACTTAAGCAAATCTGTATGTAAGCTAGGCCCATACTCATAAAGCACTTTAAGCAGAAAATATTACTTAAGTCAAAATGTAAGAGTTTTGCATATTTTCAAATCTCCTTATTAAACTTCCAGCGACACTACTGGGCATTTATTTTAAGATAAGTGTTTAGCTGTGAGTTTTATTAATCCACAGCATTATTAAAAATATGAAGCAGATGTCTTAAAACGATAGAAAAATGTGTTTAAAAAATTAATAAATGTTTAATTAAGATATTTCTAAGAGTCTTTATGAATACGGACTCTGATCTGTTGAACCACTGGACAGAACTTCAGACAAATAAATTACAGGTAACAAAATGTCGTGTAACTCTTAAACGTTTTTTGACACAGTTATGTCCCTGTTTTAACTTAGAAATCTGTATATAAGTTGATATATGTTACTTCTGGACAGATTGGAATGAAACTTCACATACAACTTGTATTACGTTTGCAGCGGAGAGCATGTCGTACTATTTTAAGCGACCAATATACAACACTAAATGAAGCACTGGTTACCATAAATTCCCTTAATATCGAGCAAAGGATATTTCTTCAAAAGGCAAAAATTATGTACAGAGTATCAAAAAATACAAATCCCGTCATATATTTGTGATATGTTTCATCCTGCTGTTATCTCGCAGAGAAACCTACGATCTGCATACAAATTAAATGATATAACTCCAAGACCAAACAACAAAGAATTGTTTAAAGGGAGTATGTCATACTCTGGAACAATTATATCGAAAAGCATTCCTTCATATATTAAATAATGTATTTCTTTAAAAAGCTTTACTGTTTGACATCTAACTGTGTTAAATGGCTGAAAACACAGTCATAATGTAATAATTATTTAACGTAGTGTTATGTATGGCAGTTTTAGATAATTAATGACATCTTGTGTACTGTGTGCCACTTTATTGTGCAAACCATCACCTCAAACCATGTATATAATTATGTATATCTATGTATATAATTATATATAATAAGAATGAATGTGCACATGGATGTGAATGTGTGTGTGCGTGAGTGTATATTTGTATGTGTGCACAAAAGTTTAAAGGAAATATCACTGTTTAATTATGTTATACTAGTATATGTTTTCTATTGTATATGTATGACTTTGCAGAGGGCCCCAATGGAGATTAGTATCGGCTAATTTGGTCACCTTCTATAAATAAAGACATTGATTCATTCGTTCATTTATAAAAGTCCAATACTAGAAGCTTTAAATTCCTATTGAAATGTTTACACATATTGACACGACCATTTAGTTGCCCAATCAATAGACAAGAACTCGAAAGTCGAGCGAGCTGTCATCCGACATCCCTTGTTTTAAAACGGGAGCATTGCATGGCATTACAACTTTATAATATTTAATTTCAAGCGTTCATAATGTCTTTTATAAACCACAGAGATGCATTGTTCATGCTAGCTCTGCCTTTTTGCTTTGGCTTAATGGAATAATACAGAACAGAACATGTCAAATTTTCTTGAATTGAATTGAATTGGGGTTTTACGGCGCATCAACACAAGAAAGGTTATATGGCTCCAAACAGGGATGAACATGCCAGGCTCATCCTCCATTTGCATCTGGATAAAATATGGAGAATGGGCCTAGAACCTTCTAACCTGCAGAACTGCAGAGTTACTGCAAATTATATTGTAGACACTTCATTTACGATGGAGCCACGTTTCAACATTTGCATATGCGGTGTCAGTCATGATGAAGACATTGAATGAGCATGATGAAAAAATGAGAAAATGAACATAAATTTGTGGGGGGTGGTGGGATGTGGGGGGGGGGGGGGTGGGGGGGGGGGGGCTACCCCTCTGCCTGTAGCGGGATTTGCAGTGGTTGTATTCTACCCCGGCAACCACACGGGAATCAAATTTGATATATATATCGAGATAACTACTTAAATGTAAACGTGAATCTTAAACTACCAGCTCTGTCTCCGAACTTACAATCATTTAATGTTCCGTGTATACACTCGTCTCTGTGTTTAAACTGACCTGTCTAATTTTCGAAACTATGCAAAACTGTGACCCACAGGATGGGGCCAGATTTGACCACATGGTTACCGTTCTAAACAACTTGGTAGAGGGCCATACGTTTATGCTACATGCAAAATATATGAGAGCGCCATGCCTTGTTTCAGAGAAGATTTGTTTTAAGCTTTATCCTATACAGTCTATGTCAAGGCGAGGTCAAATTTGACACACGGTCAATACTTTAACAAACTTGGACGAGGACCATAGGCCCATTCTAAAAACAAACTATTAGACCTTTGTCCCTTGTAGGTTTAGAGAAGATTTGTTAAAAAATTCCTATGTAACTCTATGTAAAAATGTGACGCCCGGGGCGGGGCCAGATTTGACACCAAGGTCATCATTTGAATAAACTTTTCAGTATTTATTGACATTCACATTATTATTTAATTATTTTAATTATTTATTTTTGTCATTAGTGTTGTGGTTTCACAATTTTTTTAGGTTGATTACACTCCTAGATAACAAGAAAATCGTAGAACTGAAGGATACCCCACTCCCCTAAATGTATCCTCAATTTATGGTATGGCCGTGTATCACCCAACGGTTTTTAATATAGAGTTCCATTAGTAGTTTTGGAGCTATACAATTACAAAGGGGAGTAACTCTAAAATGAAGTAAGATAAATTGATGGTAAGGATGAAGTTATGGTTCTTGTGCTCTTGTGCTCTTGTGCTCTACTTTTTCACTCATTGCCTTCTATCATGATGTGAAGTTGTATTGAAGTCTCTTAAGTAGCTTTTAAGTATTGGTGTGGACAAGATATCCGTACGGACAGACAAACGTTTTAAGCGGAACTAAAGGTTTATTTCATACCCCAGCCAAATCCGTTTTCGCTTCTTGGGTTGGATGGGGTATACAAGTTAATACTCGGACCACGTAATGTACACTTTTATTTAATAAGATTTACAACTGATATTTCCCTCATATGAATTAATATTGATGAGTTTACAACAAAAATACACTGTCATCGTGTTTTCCAGTCCAAACATTTCCGATATAATAATTCAACCTTATTGAAAATGCGGATTATATAATGCACTGCACATTTCGTACGAAACCGAAGTACATTATGAGAGTTTTCCCTTACATATTTTTATTTTCACCAATTACTCGTCCATATCATCTTTAGCCCTTTAATGCTTAAGGACATTTCCTACAGTTGTTTATGCGCATCTTTTTCGAAAATACCTGTCTAAGAGCGACTATGTTCACAAATAACATACTTTTTCAAAATTGTTTACATTTATCAATAACTTTCATTAGTATGGACCTAATTAACTGTTTAGGTAATGAAGTTATTTGTTGATACGCTAAGATCAAGTATAGTTTCAATATTTTTATACCGACCACACTCGGAGAGATTTATTTGTTTAGCCGCTATAGCTTTTTCATACTTAGCGCATACAAATTAACTTAACACATTAAATACTACTGACCTAATTATGTATACCATTTATACACATGTGGAATCCATTTAAATAAAATAGGGTTATGAAGAACTTAACACTAAAGAAAAAATCTATGTTTTTTTGCTCCAAAATCCATACATTTTGTTTTAGAATGTTTAGTGTTATAACTGCCTTTTTTTCAAAAACAAGTATGGTGACATGTGCTTTTTATTTCATTACCTTCAAGTACACGAAATTTTCTAATAATATAGAAGTTTTTCTTTTTTAAAAAAGTTGTTCATAGGAAATACTTTTCCCCCCTCTACATGTCTCTTTTTTCCAACAATGAATGAATGAATGGTGTTTTACGGCACGTCGACACATAAATAGGTCATATTGTGCGCAAAAACCGATGAAACATGGAGGAATGAAGCAGTAATTAAAAATAATGTAAACGTATAAATATAAAACTATCTACAAATAAGGGATGATATGGTAGCAAAAATAATAATATGTATAAATGTAAATCAACAAATGCCCGCCAACGGGCTTGTAAACAAGTTTAATAGGAAAAGATTATATTGATTTATAAAGTCTGATTTCTTGAAGGAAATCTAAAACAAGACTACAATCTATAGTATCAAATAACTCTTTCAAAGTATTAACTGTGTAGTATCTTTGTCGCATAGGATCAAAGTCTAAACATTCCAACAAGATATGTTTGACCGTTAACGGTGCAAAACAGGGTATACATTCTGGCAAATGCTCATCTTGTACTTGTAATAAATGTGAATGAGTAAAGCGTGTATGCCCTATCCTGACCCTGGCTAGGACAACTTCCTCTCGACGAATGGGTCTACTAGAAGGACGCCATTCTCCAAGTAACGATTTAATGGAATGGAGTTTATTGTTCACCGACAAGTCCCAAGTGGCTTGCCAAGAGTTACGAATATATGTGTTGATACAACTTTTAAAATCAGTATAAGGTAATTTGGTATTAGATATATGTAAACCTAATGCTGCCTTAGCAGCACTATCAGCTCTATCATTACAACGTATTCCTACATGGCTTGGAAGCCAGCAGAAAATAATAACATTATCAACTATAAGAGAATTGTACTTTTTTAAAAGTTGTAGCACAATTGGATTATCATGTTTCATATTACCCAGTGCTTGAAGAGATGAAAGGGAATCAAAAAAGACTTCGAAATGGTCATCATCAGATTCCTGAATAAAACTGCCTTAAGTTCAGCTGAGAAGATAGAGGCCTTGTCAGACAGGCGGCTCTTTATGCTATGTTTGTGAACAACAGCTGCTGCAGCAACCTTGTATTTCTATCATCTAAGAATTTCTCTATAACAATGGGTAATCGGCCTCTAAGACCAAGGTCATGAAGATCATTCATAATATCGTACTTCCATGCAGTATCATAAGCTTTCTCCAAGTCAAAAAATATAGCGACTAGATGTTCTTTTTTTATGAAAGCTTCCCTAATAAATGATTCAAATCTGTTGCGCCTCGTTGGCGCCGGAATCCACTTTGATACTTTGTTATCAGTTTGTTGGACACCAGGTATCAAACGAGTCTCTCATTAATCATTCGTTCCGTGGTTTTACATATACAACTCGTTAAAGCGATTGGGCGATAATTTATTGGGTCCGTATAATCCTTTCCATGTCTGGGGACTGGAATAACGATTGCTTCTCGCCAAGAATCGGGGAAGTTTCCCGTCACCCAAACCTTATTAAATATATCAAGAAGGGTAGAGAGACAGGATTCAGGTAAATGTTTTAATAATTGTTAATGGATATCATCAGGACCAGCTGATGTATCATGAGCCTTTTTAACGGATTCTCGAAGTTCTTTGAGAGTGAATAGTTTATTGTATTTTCCAAGTTTTTCGACTTGAAGTTCCGCTTCTTCTGTTCGTTTAGTTTCTTATTTTTCAGAAGATTTAGGTAACAATTTTCAGAAGAAGAATTTTTTGAAAAAGTTTCTGCCAAAGTGTCTGTAATATCTTTGACATATGTTATATCTCCATTATCTGTTTTAAGATGATTTACAGAACTAGAATTACCTTTACCACTTATTTTTACGGATCATGTCCCATGTATTCTTAAGAGATGAGCGAGAATTCAACCTAGAGACGTAAGATCTCCAGGATTTCCTCTTGCTATCCGGGCTTTCGCACGAAAAATTCTAAATTATTCTAAATTTGTTTGAGTTGGCCGCAAGTTAAAATTATTTAATGCAGCTTTACGATCGCTGGCTGCCTTTTTGCAGTCATCGTCGTACCATGGTTTATGTTGAAGAGGTTAGCTGAAATGGTACCTTGACTAATTTTTCATGAGAGGATGGAAGTGGCAGTGCAGCTGCTGGCTCGGAAATGTCCATGAGCTGTTCGAATTTGTTATGCAGCTCAATTGGCCCGTTATACACCTTTGGCTGCTCCTTGTGCTCCCTAGTTGGAGAAGCACTAGACTTTCGGACTTCCTTAGTTGGGGCAGCACTAGGCCTTCCAACCGAGGAAGTATTAGGCTTCACGACTGGGAAACTACTAGACTTGACAGTCTTAGAAGAACCCGCTTTCCAATTCTGAGAAATTGGCGTGCTCTTGACATTGCCAGAGCTTACTGATTTTGTGTTTGATTTAAATGAAACAGTTTGATTAGGTGAAAAATTAAATGTTGGTTTGTTAAGTTGTATTTGTTGACTTTTGTTTGGATTTGATACTGAGGAAGTATTCTTTGTATTTTGAATTTCTGACTGTGGTTCGTATTACGTACTTGCATTCCTGCATTCTATGTGTGTTGCTGATGTTTTGAGAATAGATGCGTAAGAGGTCGGACTTGAAATTTTATATTTTTCTTCAATCAATTTTCGTGCTTCTGGAGAGGGAATGTTTTGTGTATATTTAACTGTTATGATTTCTTTTTCTTTTTTTTTGAAATGTTCACATAATTTTGAATTTGCGTGATGTTCTAGACCGCAGTTCGTTAGGACAATCTGATTCGTTATTCTTGAATGCAGACTCGTCACATTTACCACACAGTTTTTCTTAAGTACACCTGGACTTGTGGTGCCCAAAGGTTTGGCAATTGTAGCAACGTAACGGGTTTGGAATGTAGGCGTCAACATGTAATTGCAGATATGCCACCTTTATTGTTCTTGGTAAGACGGGAGTTGCAAATGTGAGGACGATAGTATTTGTATTAACAATTTTATCATTCCTCTTTATGGTTATTCGGCGAGCCGCAGTTACCAACTGTGGCGCAAGCTCATTGATAGTTTCTTCTTCAGGTACTCCGGAGAGATCCGGACACCTGAAGACGCCTTTGGAAATGTTCATAGAGGAGTGAGGGTAGCATTTGACTTTTGTGTTTAACATTTGTGTAATAGTTTGTAAATTGTAAATTGAGTGAGATCTTTTTTCTGTTTCAATGAGAAGAGTTTTGTTCTTTAATTTTTTAAATTTGTTTTACATGTCCAGAAATGGAATGGATAGTTTTCTGAATCACAAAAGGTGACCTATCTGCGACAGATCTTCCCCCGTTTTCCGATTCGATGATGAGAAAACGAGGAAAGTACTGGTTGATCACTGGTTCCTAAATCTCAGATTCATGTTCTTTTTTTCCCGTTTATGAGTGGTTTGTGCGTTTTGTGATGCCATGATTAGCGTTAAGAATTCATCTTCCACGCTTCTCACCCACCTCGGAGTCCAACAAGGGGAATTTGCTGTGAATATCCAACAGTCAAAAGAACAGTTTTTCCTCCAATATTTCAAGTTATGCGAAGATTGTTTTCTATTTTTAGCACAGGACCCTGATCCCAGTGGCTCAAATGCAACCAGAAGCCTCCTTTCTACATACGATACCTACACACCAAGTTTTGTTCCAATATCTCATTCCTATCAGCATCGATATATATATATACTGAAAGGAAAAAGAAACGCATAATATTTTTTTTTGCCTATACTACACTATTATATACACCTAATTCCACGTTATCTCAACGTGTTTTGTACAAAAAGGGGCTTCAGCTAGTTACAGAAAGGACAACTCTGTCATGTAGTAGACTTTTAATCAAAGTATACTTTTTTACACGAAATTCCTAAATGTCGAAGTTTCGCTTGAAAAAGTCGAGCCGTTTAATGTTAAGAGTAAGAACATTAACCGAGCCGATAATGTGCACGGTTATATGAAGGGTTGTGCACATTATTGTAAACTTTAGAAAAGAAATAACGTTCAAGTGATTAAATGAAGAAAAAAATTACTTTAAAACTAGAGTTTTGAATTAAAACATTTATTTAAGCCTTTTGGGGCTTCAATAAGGGTGTTGGGTCATGCCCTCTTTTGTTTAAGCCTATTGGTGCTTCTTTAAGGGTATCAGGCTTTTGGGTCATGCCCTCTTTTTTAAGCCTATGAGAGCTTCCTTAAGGTTATCAGGCTTCTGTGAAAAATGTCAAAGGCTTCCATGATATATGTATGTGTTTGCCGGCAGCCCGCTATTTGGAGCCGCGCACAATATTTGCCAAACAAATTAATAAATGATAATATTTTCTTATGTGTTAGTCAAGTTTGTGACTTCCTAATAATACGTCATCAGCTTGGTTTCTGGTATATCTTAAGATGAATAGAAGACCCATATGCCTTTTTTTTTGGCAAATTTTCTATTATTTCAGTATAACTTAAATTAGGCAAAAACAAACACACTTAGTAAAAAAATAAAATCAAATTACATTAATTTTATTCAGGCTCAATAAATATCATCATATTCTATGTATATATGAAGAAAAATGCATGATATATGTAGAAATATAGTGGCGACCCATGTCGTTGTAGAAGGGAGTCCTGGTGGTTGAGTGGCATTGAGATCTGGTAGTTATCTCCACGTCGCAACACACCACTTTGGTCCGGACTTCAACTAGATGGGCGGTCAGATTTGACCCGATCTGATCAATCGGTTTGTCACGCCAGCTATAAGAGATCCGAGCATATTATTCAGACAGTACCTGTACACTGTATCTTATTGTTCTACTTTAAACATTATATAGACAGGGTCTTTTATAGCGGTGGCGCAAGGGTTAATCATGTATTTCCAAACGCTATATGGCTATACTCATGCCACATTTAAGGCGGAACATAGGTGCGGCTCTTTGACTTTTTAGTTAAGGGGTTATGTCCGCTGGGTGGTATGGGGGGTTTGATGCGTTAGCTTTATATGAGTATACCTTCTACGGATTCTTGGCATTTTGACTGTTTGATATCCACAGCAAATGTCCCCTTGTTGGACTCCGAGGTGGGTGAGAAGCGTGGAAGATGAATTCTAACGCCAATCATGGCATCACAAAACGCACAAACTACTCATATACGAAAAAAAAAAAGAACATGAATCTGATACTGAGGAACCAGTGATCAACCAGTACTTTCCTCGTTTTCTCATCATCGAATCGGAAAACGGGGAAAGGCCTGTCGCAGATATGTCACATTTTGTGATTCAGAAAACTATCCATTCCATTGCTGGACATGTAAAACAAATTAAAAAATTAAAGAACAAAACATTTCTTATTGAAACAGAAAACAATCTCACTCAATTTACAATTTACTAACTATTACACAAATTTTAAACACAAAAGTCAAATGCTATCCTCACTCCTCTATGAACATCTCCAAATGCGTCATCAGGTGCCCGGATCTCTCCGGAGTACCTGAAGAAGAAATTATCAATGAGCTTGCGCCACAGTTGGTAACTGCGGCTCGCCGAATCACCATAAAGAGGAATGATAAAATTATTAATACAAATACTATCGTCCTCACATTTGCAACTCCCGTCTTAACAAGAACAATAAAGGTGGCATATCTGCAATTACATGTTAACGCCTACATTCCAAACCCGTTACATTGCTACAATTGCCAAACCTTTGGGCACCACAAGTCCAGGTGTACTTAAGAAAAACTGTGTGGTAAATGTGGCGAGTCTGCATTCAAGCATAACGAATCAGATTGTCCTAACGACCCCAAATGTACCAACTGCGGTCTAGAACATCACGCAAATTCAAAATTATGTGAAAATTTCAAAAAAAAAGAAAAAGAAAACATAACAGTTAAATATACACAAAACATTCACTTTCCAGAAGCACGAAAATTGATTGAAGAAAAATATAAAATTTCAAGTCCGACTTCTTACGCATCTATTCTCAAAACAACAGCAACACACACAGAATGCAGGGATGCAAGTACGCAATACGAACCACAGTCAGAAATTCAAAATACAAAGAATACTTCCTCAGTATCCAAACAAAAGTCAACAAATACAACTTAACAAACCAACATTTAATTTTTCACCTAATCAAACTTTTTCATTTAAATCAAACACAAAATCAGCAAGCTCTGGCAATGTCAATATTTATCATCCGTGTTTTAAATATTAAAAAAAATATTACTGTATGTATTATATATTACCAATATTTTATCGTGCATGCGTGTTTGCAGGTGCACCTTCAGTCAGGCACACTGTAAGGACCCAAATCTACATCTTATGCACACCGGAGCATGCAATTCGATTGACTTTCAAACCACACCCCTCCCCTCCCACGGAGCGGAAATAGTTTTGGATTTCTTCTGCACAAGTCTCAGTCACATATCATGTGGAACGACGATAGAAAAAGTTTGCAGTAGTGACGGTCGTACCTATATTAATATGTAAGTACGCAGCCTTAGTCATATATTAACTTTGCCTTGTCCTACTGAGTTAAGTGTCCAGTATTTTTTAAGAAGGGTTTATCTGTGTACACTTACATATCTTTTATGTTTGAATCATTAATTTGGCCCCACAATGTTCAGTTGTCGTGGTCTAGTGATAGTGCGCTTTCCTTGACACTGAAAGGTTGCAGGTTCGGCACGTCACCGCCGATCATTGCACACATCATCATTTATATCATATATAGTTTATATTTATTGGAATAAGCTGGCCATGGCTTCAGCAATATATAGTGTAAAATAAAATGTGAAGTTAATCAACCGGAACATTTCAGGTAAATATAATGTTCATAGTCCAAAATAAATCTAAATTGTAACTGACCACTGTACAGTGTAAACCCTGGGAACAGATGTTCACAAAGACAAGTCTTAAAATTAAAAACTTCTTGCATAGAAAATAAAAAAGTTCTTAGAATATTTTAACTACACTATGCTGTGTCCGCGAAATATCGCTGACCGCTCGCTGTACAGTGTAAACCCTGGGAACAGATGTTCACAAAGACAAGTCTTAGAACTTTTTACTACACTATGTTGTATCCGCGAAATACCGCGACACAAAGTTTGTAGACGATTTTAAAGTTCTTCGCGTTCCGATACCACAACGTCTTGCATCGTCAATAGTAGTACATGTATTTGAAAACTTCTTGTAGATCAGATTACACCAATTACCAACCAATCAGCGGGGAGGGAAAAAGTTCCAGGGTAAATTCGGAGCTATTACATAGAATCTCTAAATTTTGATTGGTTGTCAAGGTAAACAAACCAAAAAATCTTCCTTAAAAATTAAAATTCGACTTTTGAAGAGTACTTATAAAGGTTAAATCATACATTTGTGCAATGTATTCATAATGTGTTACATAATCAAAGAAAGAAGTATATTTTACATTTTCCTCATGTTTCTACATGAAAGTAGGTGGGTCAGCACCATCCGACCCAAACAGCTTTTTCAAAACATCTTCAATGTATGGCTTCTGTATGTTTTTTTGATAAAACTATGATAGGTCTTTCAAAACAAGTAATAAAAAATATAGCTTCCTATATTAGGGAACGCAGTACAGAGCTTAGCGATATAAGGTAGGCCTATGGGAAATGAATTGGTGTAGTATGACCTAACGCTGTATCCCGAAAGATTGCACCAATGTGGACCACCGCAAACGAGATCCGAATGAAGCCATGACAACGACGACGGACCACTAGGCATCTCATCTCCTCATGCGTTTCACTGAAATATATAAACAACAAGCCAAAGACACTGGTACTAAATACAGTATAAACAACAAACACAGGGGAGGGTGGGTGGGTTTAGAACACAAAAACAGACGGATACTGCCAAATGTCTGTCATTGCAAAGAGGCCCGTGCGTTATAATTACACATTCATAATAAACTCAAATTACAATGCTAAGATTTCTTCCACCCCTAAAATAAATAGTATTTAGGAGAACAAATCCCATTATTAATGATGGGTTACAAATAAAACAAAATGTTACTAGTTTATATTTATTGGAGCACGCCGGCCATGGCTTCAACAATATATGGTGTAAAATAACATGTGTAGTTAATCAAACCGGAACATTTTAGGTAAAAACAATGTTCATAGTCCAAACTAAGTTTAAATTGTGACTGACCACTGCACAGTGTAAACCCTGGGAACAGATGTTCACAAAGACAAGTTCTAAAATAAAAAACTTCTTGCATAGAAAATAACAAAGTTTTTAGAATATTTTAACTACAATATTCTGTGTTCGCGAAATTGGATACAACAATTAAATATCTGGATTTTTAGAACACAAAAACAGACGGATACTGCCAAAATGTCTGTCATGGGAAAAAGGCCCATGCGTTAGAATTACACGTTCAGAATAACCTCAAATTACAAGGCTAATATTTCTTCCACCCCCCCTGAAATAATTAGTATTTGTTCCCTAGTAGAACACATCCCATTATCATAACCCTAATCTACTTTAAACATATAGGGCTATCAAACGCCGACTTATACGGTGAGCTGATTTACCAACTTCGTATAATCGATAGACATGATCTCTTTCATACAATATTTATTCAACGTTTTAGAAAGTGTATCATAGAAGTTATATTTCCTATCATTTTGCAACGCACTGGATGTTTAGCGGTTGAACAATTTACAGTTCGCCACTGATTGTGCGATGACCCGACAGATTGTGGACCATTTACAGTTCGCCACTGAGTGTGCGATGACCCGACAGATTGTAAACTCTATGATAACATCTAAATCCTGAAATGAATGGTAACGTTTAAGGTTTTGTTTTCATTTTTTTTACCGTGTTCTTAACGGTTGATTCTGCTGACTCTTGCTTTGTGGCTTTCTATACTTTTGCTTTTTTAAACAAAAAGATTGTTTACTTTAAAAAATACTAACCCGCAAAAAAAACTGGCAAAATTACACAACAAAACCATTTATCAAAGCTCTATCCAGATGTTCAAGTCATATAATATTGTATATGTGCCGATTTAAAAGCAAAGTTTTATTTACAATATCCGTCATTGAATATGCGTAAAATGAATTATGAGTTGGTAACCGTCTTAATTCGACACTCCAGATTCGGCGTTTGGCCTGGTTGGTTACACCGTTTATATTCTGCCTATAAGGTTTGGATTCTCAAAATATGTAATTTATATATATATATATACATACCTCGTTGTCAGAAACGGTGTACAGATTATGTAACATTTGACTGTTGCTGGCGGGATAGCTACTTTAATTGTCTGTTCACGCTGCTTATTTTGTTAGCAGATACAGCCCTGCGGACATTTCTTTATTTACACTGTCCCGTATTAGTGGACCCCCCCCCCCCCCCCCCCCCCCCAGCAGCCGTTTTGCCACTGACCGTTCCACGGCGCTAGCCCCATTATCAACACTCTCGCGTGTTTTCCATTGCCCCCTTCCCCCACCCACAATCCCACATCATCATTTCGGTGATATATTAATATTAAAAAAACAACGTTTGCAATGGGTAAACATAACTTTTATGCATCCAAGAATAAGAATATACTTTCGCCATGATAATAATAACAAGTTCAAAGGTGTTAACTATATTTTTTTCGATTCTAAATATAATTATTTTCTTTCCTCCAGGTGTGAGTTCGAGAAAAGCAAATGTACACACAGAGACCTGCACGTGGTTAACTTCGGAGACTGCGCTGCCTGATGATTACCGCCCCATTTATCGTGCACGTGACCTTGATATTGCCAGTGGTTGAATCAATAATAAAAGTAATTTCCTAATACATAACCATTTTGTGATGAATATAAACACCAACTTTGTAACTTCATTGACGCGTACATGTTTTACTTATTTAAGTGTCGATTCTTATGGATGGCGGGAGGAGTACAGAACTGGTCCTACACAGGAAAAGTGGATGGTCTGCCTCCACCACCAACAATTCGACCGTCATATATAACCTTACGCGTGTTGAAAATGACGTAGAACACAAAACAAACAAAGAAACAAACATTTATTTATTTAACGCTATGAAATAAATAAAATAGTATGTATTTGAATGACTGATGAACATTTCGTGTGCCCTTCCCTAAGCCTTATCCGTCGGATGGGGCGTCCACTAGGCGGTCCCGTGTATCCTCAGTCCGAGAAGGAATATATTCCATAGTAAGAGTAAGGCTATTTTTTCACTCTTGCCAAATTGGTTTCTAGTTTCTGAGACACATTTCTTCACCCTTCTCAAATCGGCATGTCATGTTTCTGAGACCTCTTTCTTCACTCTCCACATTTCGGATTGACTAGGTTTTGTGACCCCTTCTTTCATATTCCCAAACCGGATTGTCTAGTTTTTGAGACCTATATTTTCTCTCTCTCCAAAATTGTCTTGTTTCTTTGACTACTTAATTCACTCTCCTCAAATCGGATTGTCTAAATTCTGAAGTCTATTTTTTCACTCACCTAAAATTGCCCTATCTAGTTTCTTAGAACACTTTATTTCACCCTCTACCAAAACGGATTATCTAGTTTCTGAGACCACTTTTTGACTCTGCCCAATCCAGTCTGTGAAGTTTCGGAGACCTATTTCTTCATCCGCACTACACCGGCCTGTCTAGCTTATTGCACCTAGTTCTTCACCCTCAAGGCGACATGTCTAACTTTTAAGACCTATTTCTTCACAATCCCCAAACCGGTCTCTCTCATTTCTGGGACCTCTTTCTACACTCTCCCTGAACCGGCATGTCTAGTTTATGACACCCCTTTCTTTGCCTTCAAACCGACATGTCTAGTTTCTGGGAATTTTTTTTGCACCCTCAAACCGACATGTCTAGTTTCTGAGACATATTTATTAACCCGTCTTAGTCAAGTCTGTCTAGCTAAGTTTTCTTTACCCTCAAACCGTCCTATCTAGTTTCTGAGACATATTTCTTCACCCGCCTGAGACCGGCCTGTCTTGCTTACATACTCTGGCGTAATTGCTTGAACTATACATACATTTCTGTGTAATTTCTGTTTTATATATATTTGTCGATGGATGCATCTTATGAATGAAACACTTTCTGTTCGACTGTTGGATCTACTTTGACTTTACCCAATACAAAAACGTCCTTAACACAGTGAAATAAATAGTAATACCACATGTCCTCTTGCTTTTGAAATCACCCGTCGTAAGGTGTCACTCTTGTGCAAACTCGAATTACTCTAGATTGACAGATGATGGTAAACATTGTAGGCTTGATGAAAAGTTTGCTTTTTTATTTAAAAAATCGCCGATGAGAGCCAATTAAGGTCTTAATCTATTTTCTTTCTGCAAACTGAAGTATTGCTTAATACCCAAAGACAATATTTAATAATGCATCACAAGAATATATTTCGCATTAAACAATAATTATATACATGCACAATTTGAGTCTCTTTTTGGCTTGGGATGGGTTAGGTCTCACAACACAGTGAATTTTTATTATGTTGGTTATATGCATACTGGGCCTTTTCGAACAGGAAGTTTCCAACCTAAAAGTTATTTTTTTATGAAATATTTGCCCACACAAAACTGTACAAAATCTGGTACGTTGACCAGGTTTGCTGTGTGTAAATTTGAGTGGGCGTCATCACTTGCACTATTTGGGACTTTAACTCCCATTAAACTGTCATATTTTGTGGCATTGTCGTCTTATAATTGTTCATCAAATTTCAGACTGTGTTCATCTCACCTGCAATAAAAATAAAAATTATATGTCAGCAATTATTAAAACTATTTAAAATCGAAGAACACACTACTTCTTTTTACAGCGCAAGAATTACCGTGGGTTTCAAGGGACCTAACTGTGTAGTGAGACCTGTAAATGCTACATCTTAATGTTCGATTTTGTTCTACTTTAATAAAGTTTCTGTATAAGGACAATTTCTTTAGTTTTTTCCTATGAATTTATTTTTTAAAATAATTGATACATAGTTGGAACTGCCTTTTTCTAAACATTAAAATTTAATCTTTAAAAATAAAAGGTAGTCGACTTGGATTTTGTGATATCGTAACGTTTATATATGACACATTTTCTATTTTTGGCAAACCGCCTATAATTTCAAGATTACACAAATAGTAGATACTATATAGTTTAAAAGAAAAAGTTATTTTAAATATAATATCACATCAGGACATTTGAAAAAAAAAAGTTATACACTTGATGCTCAAAATGTAAGTTTAATAGTAAAACAAAAAAAAAAATGTGATAAAAAATATAATTTTCCAAGATAAAACCATATTTTTACGATCATCGGGTAGTTTTTAATGCTATATGTTGTATTTTCAAATTTAAACATATGGTATAATAACAAAGAAAATTTACAACTCAACATTTTATTGTTGGTGGAGGTACTAATATCAAAATGTCAAAAGCAGTTAACGATAAAACCGCTTCTGTATCAAATGAACAATCACAGAATGTTATTGACTGGGAAAAATGTGTTCTGTGTCAGCAGGACACAAACGAGCGCCTGCAATGCCCTGCAGATAATAAGAGATCAGACATAGATACTGGGAGGGGATATGAAACTATGGCAGATAACATTATTAAATTTAATAAACTCGTCTGTTACCCATCCCTATCATTGTGACACATTTGCAAGAGGAGTATGATTTGAAAGAGACTTTCAAAACTCGCAAAGCAAAGTGGCACACAAAATGCAAGGATAAATTCAACATAACTAAACTTCAACGTGTAGAAAAAGAAAGCATGAGCATGATGAATCATTTGAAAATAAGGTAATCCCCAGAAAAGGTACAAGAAGAAACTGGTGAAATACCAGTTGCATTTCATGACAAATGCTTTTTTGTAATGAAGCTACTGGGGACCTGCATAAAGCCTCAACGTTTGAAATGTATAACCGCGTGAGAAACGGTGCTCAAATACAACAAAATAAAGTATTACTCACAAAATTAAGTGAATGAGATCTAATGTCTCAAGAAGCTGTCTATCATGCAAAATGCCTAGCATCATTATATAAAAACGTTAGTCAAGAACATTTAATTGAAGTTGAGGAATGTAAAGAAAAAGAGCTACATGACATAGTACTCGCTGAGCTCATTTTTTAAATTGAAGAAAGCAGGGAAAGCAATGTAGTCTCTTTGTTTAAGCTGTCTGACCTTGATAGGCTATACACAGAGCGACTGGAGCGTCTTGGAGCCGATATGTCAAAACGTATACACTCTAATAGGTTGATAAATAGAATACTTGCATATTTCGAAGATATAAGAGCACTAAAGCAAGTCATGGGTGTTTTATTAGCTTTCAGTGAAGATGTTGGGCGAGCATTAAAGTAGGCACGTGATACTGATATAACGATGTAGCAGTTATACTTACAAAAGCTGCTAACATTATTCGAAGAGACGTGTTCAAAATGCCTAAAACAACCTCATGATCTTTCTTGTCGTGCCATTAATGGTTTATTCTCTTACTGCTCTGGCTTCTCCCAAATCATTGAGTACCTTTATTGTGGCTTTCTAGGCTATTGTTTTTTTGTATTATATTTACACGAGCATATTTGTGTTTTACTTATATTGCCTATTGATGCTGCCTTGTTGGTTAAAAATTAGATCATGGCGGGGATTTCTTTATTTACACTGTCCTGTTTTAATGGGATTACAGTAGGGTAAGTGTGAGGTTTGGTGCACCCTAGAACCGGTTTAAACCCCAAGTGGCCTACTTTGCCACTGACCGTTCCAAGGCTGTAGCCCTATTGTCAACCCTTTTGTGTTTGTGACGTCGTTTGCATTCATTATTGCTTTTGCCTTCTTGTTTGTCTGTTTGCGTGTTTGTTTCTGTGTTTTTTGGTTGACTGTCCTCCTTGAATGCAACTTTCCCTGTCCGATCTTTTTATATTTCTTTCAATGGGACTTTTGATAAGGATTCCCAACTGGAAATCAGGAATTTGTTTCCCAGTCTCTGAAAACACTTGTTAGTATGATATTAGGAGGTCCAGACATTAAGACGCAGTCTAGTAATATGGTCGAAAATCAATCCTGTTTAACTCTGGCACAGTTACTCATGTATAACTGTACAGTACGTCGTCGTGAAGGCTCAACATCATCCCATCATTCAACAGACCGTGAACATCCAGTGGCCTTTTATCTTGGACTTGTGCTTCTTGATGAAACACGTAAACTTTTTTTCGCCATGTATACCAAGTCTACTCCCCGTCTCTCTCTAACTTTGGTAAGTTGCGATCTGGAAAAAAATCAGATTTGATAACATGTCTGGAGAACCACTTCGAGGCACCGTCTGAGACTTCTGATGTTGATGCTCTTCTTTTAGTTAACATGTTAAAACCTGGAGCAGCTAATACATTTGCAGACTACTCCAAGCAGGTATTCACTCCCTTCATCAAAAGACATCTACAAAATACAAGCAAAGTAAATATTGTCTGGGATCAGTATATCAAGCATAGCCTTAAGGCAATGACATGCAGTAAACGTGGTAATGGTGTACGTAGAAGAGTGCAATCAGATGTACCTGCAAATTGGGAATCATTCCTTCGAGTTGATGAAAAAAAATAAGGTCGAACTATTTAGCTACCTAGTTTCTGAATCCGTGGCAAATGAAATTATAGATAAACAAATAGTGCCAACCAAGGACAAAGATGTAATCTGCAATCCACCGAGAGAAGTTGTGAGTGATCTTTCGCCATGTACACATGAAGAGACAGATACTAGGTTACTGTTGTATGTGAAAGACTGTGGTAAAAAAAACTACACTCGAATGATGATCAGAACTGTTGATACTGATGTTCTTGTGTTGTCAATTGTTCTCTTCAGTGAGCTTTGTGTCAATGAATTGTGGATTGCATTTGGCACTGGGAAGCATTTTCGTTTCATATCTGCACATGGCATATCCGAATCCCCGGGTCCAGAAAAGTCGAAAGCATTTGTCAGGATAAAGTAGCACAACGTGACTGTCTTATCTTAGTGTTATCTCTGTAGCACATTTTCTGTATGTATATTTAGAAGCTCAATTTTGTTATCAGCTTTACATTGCAAGACAGGTCTGGGGTCAGTCCAAAATAATCGGCGTTACAATAAGTTGATACAATTAGGTACCATCTTGCTCTCTTTGTTGAACATATTACACCAGTGTGAAAACATGGAGTTTCCAGTACTGGTAGGCATGACGATGATGTATATTACAGGTGAGTAATGAGATCTATGTATTAATTATATTTAAAAGAAATTTCATTTGTTTTGTCTTTTTTCAAATTGGTTTAATAAATATAACATTGGGGTAAACTTAGTTTACGTGGCACACACGTTTCAACGTTCATAAATACATATTAAAAGTTGTATAAGACTGAAGCCTTTTTTCATTTGATCATTCCACTAAGTCTTCTCTGAAAAATACTAAAACTGCAGAAGTCAAATGAAAGATCATATCAGTCTTATATTAAGAGTGAGTACTTCTTTGAAATCTTACATTGACTATAGTAATATACTGATCATTGGATAGAAACAGCTAAACAATGACATGATAAAGGGCTATTATGTCACAAATCCAATCATCGATATATTCACTAGATGCATGTATATATGTCATACCCAATCCATTAAGGATTTTAGTAGAAAATGGTGCAGTAGAGAACATGCGGACCCGAACTCCCGTTCTACTTGGAAACAAATATGTTCTTAACATTATAGAATCCCGCATTAACTTTTATAATACTAACCCAGAGACCTAGATTTTCGTTTCGTAATTTAAAATCGGGAATTCAAGTATTTTATAATAAATTTGTTTTAGTTTCTACTGATAAAGCAGCTAATAATGTAATTATTGTTTGACGCCTACATTACGTCAGTGTTTTACGCGTAACCAAATTATGTTACGCGTACCATAACTAACGAGTAACAAAGGCTTAATGTATGCGTAACATAGACTTAAGTTTCGCGTAACCACAGTCTAGCGTAGCGTAAATGGTACCGCTATGGCCGCAAGAGTTATACTATCCTATGTTATGCGTAACCAAAGTTAAATGACTGTGATATGATTTCCTGTATTATTTTTCAACTAATACGTTGATACGAATCGTGCAATACTTCACTATCGTATTAAGAGTATTTAAATGGGTGTTTCTTAGTTCAAATAAGCATTTATTAATTGCGTGATGACGTTATGGCCGCATTACGGCAATATTTAAATGCTTCATGCGAATTAATATTACTTATGTATTGATTTGTAAAGACATCTTAAGCGAAAGGGTTTATCTTTATTACTATATACAGGCAGCGAGTTTTACAGCTGCTCTTGGATTTTGGATGCTAATTGTACGAACTTCACACAAGCAGACATCTGCGGTACAGACAACGTAACCTACCATGACAAGTGAGTGTCAGATTACTGATTAATACAATAGTAATATGTTCTGGTCTCGTTGAGTTGGTTCATTTAAAAGCCGAGATTTGCCGTAAATAACCAACGAGCTGATACGGACCATCTGTTTTGTAGTGCAATGTAATTAGTGACCCTATCGGAATAACTACCGTTCTTTAACTTCCATTTTTTGGAAGTTAGAGCATAATATATCTCCGCCTCCTTAGTTATTCTGAATTAAACGATTTAGTGCTTTGCATTAGATCGATTGTTTATTGTTTTAAGCCAAATATCGCCCATGAACATGTACACTTAATATAAACAAATAAAGGTTGATAGATGGGATTTTGTTAGTACGTACATGTACTTAAAATAACAAAGCATTGAAATACCAAGGATCATCTCAGTATGTTTGTTTGAATGTATTTTACGTCATTTTTAGCACAATTTAGGCCATATATGACGGTCGTTTTTTTTAATATAATTTGTATGAAGGCAGACCACACCATTTGTCCTGGGTATAACCATTACTGTACACCTCCCGCCATCTGTAAGAATCGACACTTCCTCACTTACAAGTCGAGCTCCCAGTGGGATTCGAACCCGCGGCAGTGAGAGGCGAGAAGTTTACAATGCAAATGCCGTTAACCCCTCGACCACGAAGAAGAATAATGAAATAAAAGATAAACTTATGTTTCAGCAATTTTACAATTTCTTGAAATTAAGCTTAACCGCAAAATGTAATGGTTATCCATTTTGGAGAGATTTTTGTTTGCAACAACATAAACACTATTATCTATATTTTATTGAATATAAGCAACACACTTAACACCGTTTCCACACGAAAAGATATGTCACACATTTTAACAA
Organism: Cyrtodaria siliqua; assembly: GCA_037043455.1. Lineage (NCBI taxonomy): Eukaryota > Metazoa > Mollusca > Bivalvia > Adapedonta > Hiatellidae > Cyrtodaria > Cyrtodaria siliqua. The sequence continues at coordinate 40,424 of JAWPHD010005937.1, forward strand.
TATCTAGAAAAAAAATAGTTTGTACACCACAAGAAATATATTTTATTTATTTATTTGAATTTGATCGAATTCATCAACAAATTAAAACATGTTCAATATTTAATCAAAATAGTTCTAATATCAGAAGCCTTATATACATATAAATCTTAATTTCAACAATATTCGTTATTTAATAATTGAACGAATTTCATGTAATTTTGTTCCAGTAGTAGTGTTTCCTAAATTCTGTATAACATTTGCATTGACAACGATGTAATACTCGTAGACACTGACACTGATGTCTGCATGACCTTTCATGAAAAGACACACGTACTGGCTTTCTCCAACGTCCGCACTCAACATCCAATCTGTGTGAAGAAAATCTAAGTCTTGAAAAAGCATAGCGTAATGATAAATAAAACTTAACCATACAATTAGACGATTATTAGAATACACCGTAGATTAAAAAAAAACAAGAAATGTCACTAGTAAGTGACAAATGCCTCCGAAAAGGTTTTCTAATAGAAATGTCAACATTTTAAAAGTGGACAACAACACACCTCACATTTTTAAATTAATATATTCTCGAATAATTAAAAATGCAAATTTCTTTTTCCAGGTGCGAATTCAGTCGGGCACACTGTAAGGACACAAATCTACATGTTCTGCACCCAGGAGCATGCAGTTCGATTGATTTTCCAACCACACCCCTCCTCTCCCATGGAGCGGAAGTAGTTTTGGATTTCTTCTGCACAAGTCTCAGTCACATATCCTGTGGAACGACGATAGACAAAGTTTGCGGTACTGACGGTCGCACATACAGTAATAAGTAAGTAAATGATCTAATATTGACAAGCTTTGTTTGGATATTGTCTTACAGAGTAAAGCTTCCGGTCGTTTAAAAGGTTTCATGTGTATATAGCAGGCATGGTGTTCTATGGTATCACGGTACTTAAAGGGTTCGACGAAAAAATTTAATTAAACAATATGTAAAGAAAAAGGAAAGATAAATCATTTCTGTGATCCTTCTACTAAAGTGTTATGATATGCAATTTAATCAACTTTACATAAAAATGCCAGAATTATATTTGAAAAGAAGGGTGCCCTCACTGAGTTTACTGTCCTCCTTGAATGCTACTTTCCCTGTCCGATCTTTTTATATTTCTTTACTGTTTTCGAAGTATGATATCAAGGTATGCACATAGTGTGTGTCATGTATTTGTTAGAAACTGGTATAAGATGCAATGAGTGGCCATTTCTAAAAACATTAATGTATGACAGACTCATCAGAATATAAAATATGGCATGTTATAACATTCAAGGTAATGGGAATTGCATTTATGGGACTAGGGGTGTTGCATGTTTAAGATCATAAGAAAATGTTCCCTGTTTTTGTATTTTTGTAAATATCCATTTGTTTCAATTATTGTACTGTATGTGCCTAAGGACATCACATCTACAAAACAACTATCATATTTTAGTAGAGATGCAAATGGTTGTATAGATTTGACACTACCGTGATATCATAGAACCCTTGATATCATAGGAAGCCAGTATACGTAATGTATATTTTATGTTTTGACTTCGTAAACGCGGCGATGGCTTTATGGTATAGCGTCCGCCTCGTGGGTTCGATCCCCGGCCGGGTCACACCAACAAGAGCCCTACCTAAAGGGACAAGCCCCACCTAAAGGGGCATTGTACTCTCGTTTGCTAAGGTTTTTATGTACAAAGCATTTTAAAGTTGTCAGGTCAATATGACCTTAACATTTAAATTACTGCCAAGAAAGCTGAAATTACCATAGAACGAAACATAGACTTACTTAATTAGATGCAGGATATCCCTCCCTTAAGTGAAAAAGGACAAACAAGAAAAGGAAAATTCGTTTTAAAACATGGAACACAAGAAAAACGTTTCCGGTCACCGTGACCCTGCTATTTGATCTCAGAAACAATAGGGATCATATTTCTATTAAGTTTCATGATCCTATGCTGAAAGGTACCCAAGTCGAGTTGTAGCACAGAAACCATTTTCCTATGCTGGGTCACAGCGACCTTGACCTATGACCTAGAGACATCTAAAACAAGAGGGATTTTTATTGTACCATGTGCAGTCTAGGTATGAAGTTTCGTGATCCTGTGTATAATTCTTAATGAGAAATAGACCTACGACTGGTCGTCTCGGTGCCAGTATAATGTGCCTTGATGAGATATCATGCCATAATATTCCAGCGTGGCAGCACTATATGGGGCGGCGTTTTAATATTTAATCACTATTTATAGATATCCATACTTGAATTAAAAATATCTACAATTTGAATTTAAGATATCTATAAATCTGAAAATGAATTATGGATATATATAATTCAATTAACATTATATATAATGCTCGTCAATTAATGATATCTTAATATGAATTAATTCGAATAGAATATATCTATCAATCGATTTAGAGATATCTTTTAATGAATTAAAGATATCCATAATTGGAATATATGATATCTATAAATAATTAATTAATGATATCTATAAATAATATTATATATCTTATATTCGAATTATAGATATCTTTAATTCAATTATGGATATCTATAAATAGTGAATAAATAGTAAAACGGCGCCCCAAACTAATCATTGGACTAGACACTGTCGTGCTACGACTAAATATATTTTATTATTAAAATTTATTAAAAGCGACGTTACCTCCACTCCAGCCTCTCGCCCTTTCCCTTTTCCCACTTCTTTACTATGTTTATATTGTGTGTGTTTTTTTAGGGGGAAAGTCAGGGTTACGATAATACAATTTTGCAAAGTATTTCAAAATTTATGGTATAACGGCAGATCTAATGAAACGGTTGCTCTGATGGAAAAGATTTTAGTTATACAAAGGTTACGAATGTTAAAGGGACACATGGCAATCTTGAAAAAAAGAGTATGATAATGGACCTTTGGAAACGGCCGAGCACGACACATACGAAATATTGCAGTCTCGGTTTGATTGAGACTGTTCATGATCGGTAGTGAAATATGCTAGCTACTCAGACTTGCAATTAGCGTCTATATTTATTAATCCAGTATTATGTTGACTTTAAACCTGTTTGCGTATGATTAAATACAAGTTTAAATGTTCATTTCCTCATATAATTTTACGATAGGTTTAACTATATCTAAATTGTGCAAATTATCACCAGTTAGTAATACGCAAAAACAATTCGCTTAATATTATTGATTGAAAAAATGCAAGTGATGTGAAAACCTATGTCACAGTTTACACTTTTGATATATTACTTACATTCACAAGCGCTAATATGCTCTTTTTCCAGTTTAAAGACATACCACATGGTAATTAACTACATATTTATAATTTTAAATCCCTTTTTTTCCTACAGGTGTGAGTTCGAGAAAGGCAAATGTACACACAAAGATATGCACGTGGCTAAATTCGGAGACTGCGCTGCCTGATGATTACCTCCCCATTTATCCTGGACGTGGCATTGATATTATCATTTGTTAAATCAATAATAATATACTTAATGCATTGTGGGATGAATATAAATACAAACTTCGTTAACTCATTTCCTTGCACGTTGGCAGTTATTAAATGCTGTGAAATAAATATAAGTCTGATGAAAGCACCCATATGGCAAAATAAGCGTCTTATCTGGCACGTTTATATTTTTTAATTAACTCCAATCTCTACCCAGAGTTGTCTTTCCTTGCATTCACATACACCTCTGTCAACGTGTCAGAAATACCAAGAATCCTGGCAAGCGATGACAATGCAAAATGACCTGGTGACACTCATGTTTTCGAACAAGTCAATTTTATATGAAATACTAAAACTAACAAATACAACAATGTGTGTTCTGCTTAAATGTTTTAAGTAGGTTAAGAGTAAGTTATGCACATATATAATAACTTTTATACTTTGGCATATCACTCCGCCGTCAAAACATTCAAAATAGACACCACCAAATCTTTCCCATAGGGTTAAAGTATAGAATTCTTTCTTACCAGCACTTTCCGAAAGCTCATAGCTCTTAAACAACCTACCAAAACTTACATTATCAATCTAAAGATATATCAAAATGTAAAAATTAAGCCGCGTTTCTTCCGCTTTACATGTCAAATCAAAAGCCGATATATAGTTGGTGGTGTCACTGTGTTGAAGATTATGTTCGCCATTTTGAATGTTGTTGATATGTTAGCTATGGTCATGTGAGAAATTATCATGTAATTACAGACTATTTTCTTGGAAGTTAATAGAGGTCAATGTTCCGCTGGTAGAGAATGGCTTAACTCCAGCATATCATTGTCCGGTATAATTGTGTGGACCAGTTTCATGACACGTTTAGCTCGACTTTTCGAATAAATGACGACTTATCTACTTGTCCCAGCGTCGGCCTCTCCGTGTCCGGAAAAGCATATATACTTATACTTAAGTAAAACTGAGTTAAATATGAGTATGTTAACGCGCATATTTCAGAAACTGGTAGGCAATGAAACTTCATACGTGTATTCGATAAAATAGATAATAGATAACATGCCACGCACACGTTACATAACTCTGCAACCTATTTTTGACAAAGTTATGTCCCTTCTTAAACTTAGTCAAACTGTGCTAAGTATGAGTAAGTAACATAATAATGTGTTTAACCACTGGGCAGATTGGAATGAAACGTCACACCTGTATTCGGTATCAAAAAAATTAACATGCCATGCGCAAGTCACATAACTTTGCAACATATTTTGGCACAGTTATGTCCGTTTATTTTACTTCGGCAAAACGTGTAAGTAACCTAACAGCTAGGGACCAAAGTGGTCGGATGTGGACAGAATGGACAAAAGCACCAAACTTTCTGTGATAGTAGTTGGTAGTCTAACTTGAAAATCGAAAAGGGTCCCCAAGGTCACGGGTCATTCTGTTAACTCAAACAGATATAGGCCATTCCTATCAGTTAACTCATATGCATATACCCATGTAGTGTACGAAATAAAGAGGCAGTGGGCTAAATTGGCGCTTCAAGTTGCCCACACTCAAAGAGATACACGCCATACATGTCGTGTTAACACATAGGAACATAGATGCAGAAGACTTCAATTTGCGCACACACACGTATTGTACAGAACGTAGAAGTAGCGGACTTCAAGCTAGCCACACTCATTAAGATACAGGTCATACCTGTCATGTTACATGTAAGTATAGAGTCACATATTGTACAGAACATAGATGTAGAAGGTTTCAAGTTTCCCATACCCAACAGATACAGACTATACATGTTATGTTACACTTAAGTATACACGCATATTGTACAGAACCAAGAGGAAGCGGGCTTCAACCTACCTACACTCATGCAGATATATGTCATTATAGTCGTGTTACACTTAAGTATATATCCACTTATTGTAAAGAACATACGTACGTGTAGATACAGAAGTCTTCAAGTTGCCCACACTCATACAAGATACAGACTTTTTCTGTCATGTTACATGTAAGATCACAACCACATATTGAACACAACACTTGAGACAGTGGGCTTAAAGTTACACTTATACATATATACAGACCATACATGTGACAGTCCTGTCAGGTTACATGTAAGCCTACACATAAGTATTGTATGGAACATAGAGTCAGAATGCTTCAAGTAGCCAATACTCATACCAATATAGGCGACACATGTCAATTTATACGTAAGTATACACCCATTTATTGTACAGAACATAGCTTCAGAAGTCCTCAAGTAGCCCATACTCATACAGATTTAGGTCATACCTATTATGTTATACCGTATGTTGTACAGAACATTGATACAGTGATATTAAAGCCACCAACAAAATCCATACCTGTTAAGTGACACTTAAGTATACACCCACATAGTGTCAGAAGGATTTAAGCTACTCACGCTCATACTGATAAAAGCAATGCCCTACACGTATATATACACCCACATATTGTGCAGACAAACATATAGAGTCAGAAGGCTTCAAGTAGCTCACACTCATACATATACAAGTCATACGTATAATGTTACTAGTGAACCCAGAGTAGTGAGCTTCAAATTACCCATGTCCACACATGTTCAGGCCATACCTGTCATGTTACACGTAAGACCACACCTACCTTTGTACATTTGTACAGAACATATATACAGCAGGTTTCAATATCCATCCGCCCATACATGTAGAGGCCACACCTGTCATGTTACTCGCAAGACCGCTCAATTACACCAAGTAGGTATATTCTGACATTTCATAATAATAAATAAAACAATAAATAAGCATTTAATTGTTACAGAAATCAACAGAAATATAAAACGCACATATGAGGAAAGTTTGGTGCTTTTGTCCGGCGTGTCTAAATTGGGTCCTAAAACCTGGGTTTTGGTCCCTAGCTATAATCACTGAACATATTGGAATAGAACTTAACACATGTATTCGTTATCAATGAATAACAATCATATAATTCAGTTATGCCCCCTTTTTAAACAAGACGAAATGTATTAAACAGCATTATACTTAATATGGTATATGAAAATAAGCGATACGCTAAAAAAATATTTTTTATTGAACTACTCCAGAAATCAGCACTTTTAGTACTTTATTTTTATTATTTGTTTTCCATTATTTTTTTGCCAAAAGACACGTACATGTATTTATCCTTTTATTTATATGTTATTATTTCTTTGACAGATATCAATACACTTAAATGGGTAAATAAAACAATAATAAGCATTTAAAATATATTACTATTGAATTATTTCTGAAATCAGCAGTTTTAGTTATTTTTCCAATATTTTGCCCAAAAGAGAAATACATTTAGGGAATCTCGAACCTTTGTGAACCCTTTTAAAAATAAGACGAAATGTATAAAATATCAGTATACTAATATGGTAGAAGAAAATCAGACATACGGTAAAGAAATCTTTTTTATTGAACTATTCCAGAAATAAGCAGTTTTAGTGTTTTTAGCCCTACTGGACTGGAGCCAGCAGAGCTGATGGGATGGTGTTTTGTCCGTCGTCCGTCCGTCTGTCCGTCGTCTGTTAACTTTTATCTCGTTAAGACGATAGGGCCTTTATTTTTCATTCGATCTTTACCAAACTTTAACAGTTAGTTAATATTATTGAAAGCTCCAAAAAGTTAAAACACCAGCCATATCAAACCAGTAACAAGAGAGTTATGGCCCTTGATTTTGTTAAAAATGCTATATATTGCCTCGTTAAGACGATATGACCTCCATTTTTCATCCGATCTTTACTAAACTTTACCAGATTGTTAATATTCAGCCAGATCAGACTAGTTACAACGGAGTCTTGCCCTTGATTTATTTAAAAATGCTATATTTGCCTTGTTAAGACGATAGAGCCTTCATTTTTCATCCGATATTTATCAAACTTTACCAGATTGTTAATATTAATAAAAGATCAGTCAAGTTTAAAAAACAGCCAGATTGGACCAATAACAGCGGAGTTATGGCCCCTGATTTATTTAAACATGCTATATGTTGCATCGTTAAGATGATAGGGCCTTCATTTTTCATCCGATCTTTACCAAACTTAACCAGATTGTTACTATCAATGAAAGCTCAGACTAGTTCATAAACCAGCCAGATCGGACCAGTAACAATGGAGTTGTAGCACTTGATTTAGCTAAAAATGCTATATTTTGCCTGGCAGAGTTATGTCCTTTTAAAGGTTTTAATACACAAACTTTGTCTGGACTAGTTCTCCTGAACCCCTCGCCAGATTTCAACGAAACTTTAGAGGGATGATCAGAGCCAAGCCTAGTTGTGTATATCCTCGTCCCGTTCCCACTTTAAATGTTTTTGATACACAAACATTTCCGGGCTAATTCTCCTTAACCCATGGCTGGATTTCAACGAAACTTGACAAGAATGATCAGTATCAAGGCTAGTTGTGCGTGTCATCGCCATATTCCGGTTGAATGATTTTTGGCAAAGTTATGGCCCTTTAAAGGTTTTAATAGACACACGTTGTCCAGATTAGTCTCTTCTGAACTCATTGCCGAATTTCAACGAATCTTGGTGGGGATGATCAGTATCAAACTAAGTTGCAGCTATCATTGTTATGTTCTGGTTGAATGAATTTTGGCAGTTTTGGAGTTATGACCCTTAAATGTTTTAATACACTACCTTTATACAGACTAGTTCTCCTGAACCTCTGGCTGGATTGCAAGGAAACTTGTCCGGGATGATCAGTACCAAGCCTAGTTGCGTATATCCGGTTGAATGATATTTGAAATAGTTATGGCCCCTTATACATAAACTTTATCTTTAGCCAATTAAGCGTCCACAGGCCCTCTTGGGCCTCTTGTTTACTATTTTTTTCCACTATCTTTGACAAAAGACATATATTTAACCCTTTATTTATTTATTATTTCATACAAATGTATCATTACACTTAAATGTGTAAATACATTAATGAATAAGCATTTAAAATATACGTTGTTTTTAATTATTCCAGAAATCAGCAGTTTTAGTTGTTGTTTTTTCAACATTTTGACCCCCAAAAAATATATTTAGGGATTCACGAACCTTTGGGAACCTTTTTAAAAATAAGATGAAATGTATAAAATATCATCATACCTAATATGGTAAAATAAAATAAAACAAAGGCTAAAGAAATACTTTTTTATTGAACTATTCCAGAAATTAGCAGGTTTATTGTTTTTTACACTTTTTTCCATATTTTTTGCCAAAAGACCCATATTTATCCCTTTTTTTTTATTATTTCATAGGAATATATCATTACATTTAAATGGGTATATAAAATAATGAATAAACATTTAAAATATATTTAATTATTCCAGAAATCAACAGTTTTTGTTATTTTTTCAAATATTTGACCCAAAAAAATATATTTAGAGATTCACGAACCTTTGGGGCCCCGTTTAAAAATATTGAGAAATATAAAACACACACTTGAGGAAAGTTTGGTGCTTTTGTCCGGCGTGTCTAGATTGGGTCCTAAACCATGGGTTTTGGTCCCTAGCTATAATATCTGTTTAACCACTGAAAAGGTTGGAATAGAAATTCACACATGTATTTGTTATCAATGAATAACATTTCACGCGTAAATCAATTAATTCATTTATGTCCCCTTTTTATCTTAAGATATACAGGAAGTAAGTCACTGTGGTATTCATGCCTGGTGTTGTCGAAAGGAGTTCCCAAATATATAATCCCTAACTTTTTTTGTGATAAAAGGCATTTTTGAGTATTTAAAGCCTGTTTTAAATACTGCCGAAATGACTTTACTGACTTGTTTGTGATAGCTAAAAACCATTTGCATAGTTGTATGATGATTTTATTTATCAACTTGACAGTTTTGAAAGTGAAAGTAGAACACATTTAAGAGGTACCGAATGAACGCAGTTTGTTCTTGGTGTCAACAAAGATCAGAATTTTATTTTCTTATATGCCACATGACCCCTACTATTCACAGCAGTTTTCTAGAGAGGCAGGTCTCATGACTAATAACATGTAAGTGAACCTTAGTTTGAATTTCATTTTGAAAAATTAATCCACAGCATTATTAAAAATATGAAGAAGATGTCTTAAAACGATAGAAAATGTGTTAAAAAATGATAAATGTTTACTTAATATATTGGTAAGAAGCTTTATGAATACCGACTCTGATCTGTTGAACCTCTGGACAGAACTTCAGACATGTATTCGGTATCAATAAATTACATGTAACAAAAAGTCGTGTAACTCTTAAACCATTTTGACACAGTTACTTCCCTGTTTTGAATTAGAAATATGTATATAAGCTGATATCTGTTACCACTGGACATATTGGAATGAAACGTCACACATAAGTCCAGTACTCGTAGTTAGAAGCTTTAAATTCCTATTGGGGGGGGGCGTCCGTGGCCGAGTGGTTAGAGTCTCTGACTTGCAATCACTTGACCCTCACCGCTGTAGGTTCGATCCCTCAGGGGCCTAGGAATCTTTATGTGAGGAAGCTATCCAGCTGGCTTGCGGAACGTCGGTGGTTCTACCCAGATGCCCGCCCGTACACGGAAATTGCCTGGAGGGGCACCTGGGGTCTTCCTCCACCAGTGGAAGCTGGAAAGTCTCCATATGACCTTAGCTGTTGGTGCGACTATAAAATCCAATTCAATTCAATTCAATTAAATTCCTATTGAAATGTTCACACATATTTATAAGATCATTTAACAGAATTAACTTAGTTGCCCAATAAATAGACAAGACCTCGAATGTCGAGCGAGCTTTCATCCGACATCCCTTGTTTTAAAACGGGAGAATTGCATGGCATTACAACATTTTAATTTTTAATTTCAGGCGTTCATAATGTCTTTTATCGACCACAGAGATGCATTGTTATGTTAGCTCTGCCATTTTTCCTTTGGCTTAATGGAACACATCAATACAGAATACAACATGTCAAATTGTCTTAATACATGTATCGAGATGTGTCATAACATATTAATACCGACATACACAAATTTAAACGTGAATCTTAAACTACTGCTCTGTCTCCGAACTTACAAGAATTTAAGTTTCCGTATATACACTCTTCTCTGTGTTTAAAATGACATGTCCAATTTCCGAAACTATGTAAAACTGTGACCCCCAGGATGGGGCCAGTTTTGACCTCAGGGTTACCATTTAAAACAACTTGGTAAAGGGCCATAAATGTATGTTACATGTAAAATATATGAGAGCGCCATGCCTTGTTTCAGACAAGATTTGTTTTAAGTTTTTCCCTATACAGTCTATGTAAAATATATGACCCCTGGGGCGATGTCAAATTTGACCCAGGGTCACTACTTGAACAAACCTGGGAGAGGATCATAGGCCTACTAGTATTCTAAAAGCAAAATATTAGACCTCTAGCTCTTGTAGGTTCAGAGAAGACTTGTTAACGATTTTCCTATGTAACTCTATATAAAAATGAGATATAGGGTCCTATAGAAACCACAGCGTCCGAACGCAATGGCATCGCAGGTCCGCACTGTACAGCAAACAAGGACTTGAAAATACAATGAAAGAGACAAAAAAAACAACAGAAAGGGTGGTGAAGACAGGTTTACCGACTTAGAACGGTCAGTAGGCAATTAGGCCTACTGGTAAGCTTGAATCGATTTTATATGTGCACAATCCTCGCTATTATCCTGTCTTCAGCGCCCAAATAGACAAGACAGTGTAAACAAAACTACATCCCATCAAAAGGAATTCTCTAACAATAAAGTCCACATCCAGAGAAACTAACTAAAGAAACACATACGAAAAAAACAAAACATCTCAGGATGTATCCAGAATCGTACTGAACAACCATAGTAGTTGCAGCTAAAGAGAAAACCAATCTAGGGTACGACCAGAAAACTCGATGGACGAAAGCTCATGCACCCACCTCCCTTTAGGTACAATCATAGAGTCCCAAGAGGTAGTCCATTCATCGCACAAGTGAAAAGTGAAGCGTAATGACTGACTGTAGAGGGGTCAATCACTAAACATGCAGTGAGCTGTAAAACCAAAGGGTTATATCCTTTTCTGACGAACTTCCTGATTACATTTGTAAAGCGGTCAGATAACCCGTCAGACCCCTTTAACTTTCGAAGTTTATAGACCTCATCTCCATAAAATGAGGGTTGTGTTATGCCTAGTCGCAGAAGTGCTTTAAGGTTGGTGTTGTACTTTTCCAGCAGGCCCTCGTTGCGGCGGTAGAATTTAGAGAAAGATCTACGTAGTTTGTGATAACGAAAACCATGCTGAAGAAGTTTACTTGTAATAACTTGATTTCGATCATTGAAGTCTATAACATCATTACACGCTCTAGCAAATCGAATGAGCTGGGAGATATACACCCCGTATGAGGTAGCACGAGATACATCTCTATCCAGGTGTGGATAGTTAACGACGTTAAAATAGAAATCATCTCTCTGATCATAGATTTTAGTATGAATACAATCATTTGAAATCGAGAGATGAAGATCGAGAAATGCTGCTACAGTATCCGAACGGTTGGCTTTATTCAACGTGAGCTCTGGTGGATAAATATTAGTAACCATATGAGCAACGAACGGATTATCAATATTGAGTATGTCATCAAGATACCGAGAAGTATTATTAAATGCATCAATAAATAAAACTGTGACGCACGGGGTGGGGCCAGTTTGATGAGGCGTATATTACTGGTTCTACCCAGAAAAGTGGATGATCTGCCTCCACCAAATTTTTTTTAACAGATATATATAACGCCACATGTTTTGAAAATGACTTACACCGTATAAACAATACAGACTGAGAGGTGCGCATATTAAGGGACATGCAGCAATCTTTTTTTTTAAACTCCAAAATGTTATAAATTATAATTTAAATATTATAACTTATAAATTAAATATATTCAGGGAGGTGTAAAGTGAAAATCATACTTGATTAATGAATCAAAGTGCTAATTTTAATGCTTGATAAATACTTAAAAAATGCCGTGTATCCCTTTAATAAATAAAAACAATTATTGTATGATGCAATTTAATTTTTTATGTAATACCCTTTATATTTGTATTGATGTAAATATTTGAAAAATAAAATGTTTTAAATCAAATAAATAATTCACTTTGATATCTGACTTGTTATATATTTTTTACTTAGTCATGAAAGAGAATATTTAAGACCTCAAGTACCTTAGATGTTTATTATTTACCATTGAATTGTGAGGCGGCATATGGTGTTAGTCATTTGTGCGTCTATATCCTTCCACAGTGTTTAACCAACTGTTTCAAGAATTTACTTGATGTTTTTCTATGATGTCAAGAGGTGCATATCGATTTTGCATCAAAATCAACATTATTTATGAATATATTTTCTTGCATTGTACAGTTTTCCAGGGATTATTTTCAGTGTCCCATGGACATATTGAGTTATGGAGATGTTAGATTGCCCTTTTTATATTTGTATACATTCTCATTTTCACCTCTCACCGCTGCGGGTTCAAATCCCACTGGAACTCAACTTGTAGGTGAGAAAGTGTCGATTCTTACGGATTGCAGAAAGTATACAGTACTGGTTATACCCTGGAAAAATGGGGTGGTCTGCCGCTACCACAAAAAAAATCGACCGTCATATATGGCCTATGCTATAATGAAATAAAACTCCATTCAACTTTAAAAATATAAAGTAAAAAAGGCCCTTCTTTTCTTTCCTTCGATACTATCAGAATCATTGAATAAGTATTGCGACAGTGTTTTTGCCTGATAGAAAATTCAAATGGTCTTATTTAAACTAATACAAGTAAGATCCCCACAAAGCCCTTTGATGTGTGGGTGATATATTCCACGGCTGATTCATGATTCATGATACTAGCATGGGACAACTACATATGACAGTGCTGAGTGCAGTCGCGGATGACAATTAGACACTGGACAGTCTAGTCAAAAACAAAGCAATAAATCTATTACCTGAATACGTTTAAAACGGTATGCTTGCAAAAGCTTTCAAAACTCAAAGACTTTCATGATTTTAGTTGGGGTAGGGGGTGGGAAGGGATGGGGCGCATCCTTTTAAAACTCAGCTCAGATACCCTTCCTCCCTTCCTTTAATCCAGCCCCAACTCCCACCTTGAACAATGGCGATTGTTACCAATACTACCCGCTCCATCGAATAAGCGCCTGTAGATTTTGCGAGGAAAGTCAAAAATACAGTCGAGTCAAACAACTAGTATTTTATTTAACAAAAAACACACGATTGTTGTCATTCTTAAACGTATTCCGGTAAATGACATCTCTTAGAGTTATAGAGGGGCGTCTCGCTTCGACATTTTATATGAGCGGATTTTACATCGGCGGATCTCCATTTCTCACGCAGTAAAGCTTCTAAAAACTTAAATCGGAACTGAAATTTCATCATCGAAAATTGTCACAAACTTCCAAATGATGTGTTTTAAAAAATCCAAAATGGCGGGCATCTTTTTTTTGACTTTGCCGAATGATGACGTACTACTTTTCGTTGTCATGCGTTACCAAATATTTAATAGATGTAGGAAAATATCAAGGCTGAGCTTCTACTGATAACACAGGTATAAAAGGAGAAATTAGGATATCGTCGAACACTATAAATACAAAAGAAAATTGCAGTCTCGGTTTGATTGAGACTGTTCACGCCCTCTAGCCCCGGGTTGAACAGAATGTGTCAATATTTAAAATGCCAATAGTACAGAAATCTGAGCCATCCCGAAGATTGTATGCATATGACGGTGAACATGGAACCTTCAATGCGGTATTTTCACACCATTCTTAAAGATTCTTTAAGGACGTCTTTAACAATGTCTGGTTGTCGTTTGAAGTGATAATTTGAAGTGTCCATGTGTTTTCATCTATAACTACACATTGTCCAACACCCAATGCAATTTTCGGAACAGATGAGATGGACACGCTATAATACTCGCGGTACCAAAGTCACATTAGTAACAAGTATGACCCATGGCTTGCTTTCTGAAACAGAAGAAAACAATAGAATGTATCCAATTCCCAAAAAATCTGTTTTAAGATACTGAAGATGGTGTGTTCATGTCACAAAATAATCAAGAATAGAGCGTATTGATCGTACACAGCTCTTGTAAGCACCTGTCAGTCACACGCTAATCCATTGTTCAGTTGTAACAAATTCACAATGTCCAGGTATATATTCAGGTAACACGGAAAAGCGTGCAATTTTAAGTGGCCGCCAGAGGGTGTCCGAAAGGGCCGATTAATAAGTTTAGTTTTGTGCATTAGCACAAAACTAAACTTATTAATCGGCCCTTTCGGCATGTAAAAGTATAGGTCTATCTCCTTAAAAGGCAAAATTGTGTAAGGGTCCTTTCGTGTAGAATTTAATACTGCAGATTTAGCCACGTGTATCACGGAATGAATGTGGAAATAATGTTTTGGGCGGACCGTCGGTTATAAAATGCACTGTTCTCAAGTCCTGGCCGGGGATTGATTGAAAGTTACTTTGTGTGCGCAGAGGTTGGAACCGGCGAAATTCACAGGCAATATGTGGTCAGTATTTATTTTATGAACTTTTATCGTACATTTGTATTCAGCGGGCGGCGCCATCTTGGTTGGCGAGGTAACGACATCCGGTTAGCTTTCATGTTTCTCTAGCATATGATTTTGAAGTTACTTTATTAGATGTAATTATTGTAATTGATCATTAATTGTAAAACAATATTAATTTGATAACGTGTTATAATAGGGGCATTAGTTAACGTTGGCGTATAACTCAGTGATTGTAATACACGATTGAATTGATAACATTGTATATTAGATGCATTAGTTAACAATGAGATGAGTGACTAGTATAAATGTTCGACGCGTATACATGGCGTTGTATAATATACATCCATTGCTACACACCATAATTAGAGATCACCTTTATCAGTATTTATTGTATATTTATTAGATAATGATTTGTTGGTGTAATGATATTTATATAAGATTGGTGTGTTTATGAACCGATGTCTAAAAGTATGTATTATTACAACCTAACCCGTCCGGTGCAGATAAACCGTCCGGTGCAGATAAGCCTCCCGGAGTGGAGCTACGCCTTTAGGGTGTGTAAACCCTTTAGGTGATTTGACACTAGAATCAACATATAACGTTACGAGCGGTGGAGACGGACCCCGTACCTGTGCAACATGGCCAGTTTATATAATTGACAAACCCCCGGGACACTAGGAGGGCCCGTTATAAGTCCTCACTGGAGGAACATCATCCACAACCTCAGTGGAGGTTATTTATCACTATATCGCGTCATCAACCCTTATAGAAGGAATTTGATGACAATCACCCATTGGATGCGCGCATCATCATATTCATGAGCTCTCGCGCATCACAGTTATCGCGCTAGATCATAATTCGTGTGAACATCAACATTGTTATAACTTTAACAACACTTTAGTGTCGTATATAGTCAGTCGACACATTCAGTATTTGAGATAATACTAAGAACGTCTTAAACGTTCATGAGAACAGTCTTTTCATATTTCATCTATGTATTCGCTTGTTTTTTTTGATAATTGTATATATATTTAACATATTTTAAAAGGTGCATTAAACTTATGTAAATGCATTCACCGTCGTTAATTGTTTCCTGAGTTAGCCCCAACCACTAGGGTCATCTTGCGACAACTGGTTTTCAGAGTAGTGGGATTTTGGGCAACTACGGAGGGAAAGAATCAATAAGTGATCTTTATTATGATATACTAAATCTCTACTTATCATTTTAGAAATGTTTACCACCCTCTGATCCATCAAGGCGACTGGAGACGATCACTGCCACAGCTTGGAAGACAAGTCAAGATATCAAAAGGGTAGGGTAAGTCTAAACTGTTGTTTTGTACGTTCTTTCCGTGGTCTACACGATTGGGTCTGAGGCACTTTTTGCTCCATAATTTGGGTGTTTGTTTTACCTCCCTTGATATACCAATAGTTTCCAGTGAGGTTGGCGAACAAGACGTTCTACTCTTTTGTGACACTCGAGTATAATTATATTGATGGGGCTTAAATTAAAATATTGTTTGTTTGCCCATTACCTGCCGACCCGAATTTTTAGCCCCGACCCAAAATATTTTATTGCGCTTCCAAAAAAATAATTTATTTTTATTTTTTATTTTCTACGATGATTACAACAAGCAATACAAAATTGTACAAAGTTGGTACATGTAAAAGCAGTCAACCTTACGGTGTTATGTATTGTAATAGCACAAATTAACTAATAATAACAAACACAAACATACATGTTAAAATATATCATTTAAAAAAACATGCAAGAAAATATAGTTTTATTAAATAAAATAAAATAATGTGCCTACCTACCTACCCAGTGATTTCTTGCTGGGTAGGTAAAGGGAAAACACACAATATTTTAATTTAGGCCTTTGAGAAGTAAATATCCATGTAAATGCTATACACATTTCTATGATTGTTTAAGGTGTATGTCCAATATCAAATATAGATAATGTATGCACCTGTACGAAATATCGAGGCGTATTCTACCCGGAAACCAGGCGGATTCCGCCTGGAAAGTAGAGGGAATTAGAATTTGACGGGCGTCATTGAACAGGACTGTAACATTTTTGAAGTTTTGACGCCTCTTCATGATTTTATGCCGCCTGGCAAAAGAAATTTCACTGAGGCGTCATTTCATACTTAAACATTTTACAGAGGCGTCATTTCGGACTTATTCATTTAACTGAGGCGTCATTTCATACTTAGGAATTTTACAGAGATGTTATTTTGAACTAGTAACCATTTTATCAGGGCGACATTGCATGGTACTCAGAATATGCAAGGGCGGATTTGTTGGTGGGCAGGGGAGGGTTAAAAAGGCCTTTGGTCCACCTAAAAAATGGCAAAAAAAAACCATTCTGAGTGTATGCCATGCTTAAGGCAGGCGGCACAATAACATTGCAATTAATTAAAATTTAATCATTGGTTTCTTTAATTAATTGACTGGCATTCATAAATTGCAAAGCTTGATTCTAGGGATGTGACACAACATTGACATATGTACCACTATGATGTACTGCTAAGATCATATATCAGTTATTCATAAAAATCATAGATCAGTTATTCATAATTTTCCATTGCACAGATGTTGAGATTTTATCTTATTTTCAATAGGTGATAAAATTAGTGTTACTCAATTTTTATCCTTAAGTTCTATAGTAAAATAAAAATCTTTGGCGGCAGAATAAAAAGACGATAATTTTCAAGATTTTGATTTTGAAAGATACATATATTATGAATCAATTTGCATAAATGTGCATGAAATATGCAGGGTTTTTAAAGAATCACACTGTAGATACCTTAATTTTAACAGTAAACTTGGTCGAACATTAAGGATAAAGATAGAGTTTATACGTACTATCACAAAGGCGCATGCAATCGAACATTCATATTTCACTGCAAGCGTCTGGCAACACATTTACTTCTATTCTATTCTATTGTTTTTAATTACTTTTATTTTGAATTGGCTAATCGCATTTAGTCTAGCGTAGACAGTTACACTGCGCATGTCAGTTTTTCAAACAGAACAATGTTTTCAAATTTTAACTTCCGGAGAAGCGAACGCATATTTACAACCCAATAAAAAGTGATTTTAGAAAGGAATACTTCCGTAATTAAGACTCAACTTGATTTTGAAGACGGCCAATCAATCGCCAATACATATTGTGAGGTTTACATTGACGATCAAACAAATCGCATGATGCCATCGATAACATTTGTATGCAACTACTCGGATGAGAAGGGACAGAACTCGTGGGCCGTTGCCAGGTAGTGGTATACTTTTGAGTGGTAAGTTTAATATTTGCAGCTTTTATTTTGTTTATTTTTAAATCTTAGCTTATACATATATAAATATTTATCTGATTGACCTATTGGAATACTCGAAAAACATAATAAGTAGGACTCTAATTGCCTAGTGGTTATCAAGCAGACCCATAGCCACGGCCCATCAGTCACACCCAATGAGAGCCCAATTGTTTTAGCACTGTTCCATCAACATCCCATTCAATCCTAGTATTATAGATAGGGCCCCAATGCATGTACACTGCTGGGGACTCTGACCGAGGTTGTCCGACACACTCAATCTCAGTGAATACACACTGTTTTGGCCATTTTTCGCACCGTGTCGATAGTGTTATAATACACGCTAAAACCTACTTATCCGTGTAGCGGATGTTCCAATGATGCTATCGGACTATAATGTCTCACTCCTGGTATTGCGTAAACAAACCACAAATCTAGTATAGGAAAATCCCTGTCTGTTGTCATTCAACATGCCGGAATTTGTTAAAATAAATGCCGCTTTCTGTCAGTGCCCCATAGCAGTGTATCATACATAATGATAAATATGTATAATAGTATTCATGTTTTACTCCAGTTACTGCAATCTGTACAACTGTAAGTTTCAAATTTGTGTAGATTGTACTTCTTAAATTAGCCACATCAGCAGCCAAATTTTATGACTTGTAAACTACAGAACGTTTCTAAATTTACCTGAACAGATGACCGGTACTATATATATAACTTACATATTTGGAGAATCTACTCTCTGTAGATACAATATTAAACAACGGCTTTTAAGTTTAACCTGGGCCAGGACAGGCCATTAGTGCATAAAATACACGTCTTAGGAACGGCGAGATTGCGCCGTCCTCCGACGTGCCACCGGTGGTGGGGGGCGGGGGGAATGAGACTTAAGGCCAAACTCCAAAACCAACTCGTAAATCATTTTATGCATATTCAATCATGGGTATTTTAAGAATCCGTGAATAAAACTACACTTTCAATTGGCACATGTACAATATTATATGACCTGGATAAAATGTTGATATATGGTTTTGTAGACTGTCAGTGTCTTAATATTTTGTTTTACAGCAAAATTATATATATATTTTTTTTAATTTTTATTATGAACTTTATTGCAGACAGGAGCTGTTTGTTCCAGTACGTACCAGTGTTTAAAGCACCAGTTGCTTCT
Organism: Cyrtodaria siliqua; assembly: GCA_037043455.1. Classification (NCBI taxonomy): domain Eukaryota; kingdom Metazoa; phylum Mollusca; class Bivalvia; order Adapedonta; family Hiatellidae; genus Cyrtodaria; species Cyrtodaria siliqua. The sequence goes on from JAWPHD010005937.1 coordinate 59,922, forward strand.
ATGACTGGAAAGAATGACGTGACTGTGGAAACTATGAAGACACTGTGACAAGTTGAACCACTCTTAGGTAAGGCCAAAAAGAAAGTAGCCTATAAGGTGTATTATGTGTATTTACCGATAAAAAGTATGGGTTTATCCACCGGTTCTTAAAATATCCATGAATGAATATGCATAAAATCAATTACAAGTTGGTAACTTAATTTGACGCTCCAGTTTTTGGGTTTGTCCTGGCCGGTTATAATTCGTCAAAAGAGTTTGAATTCTCAACATATGTAAGTTGTATGTGTAACCTCTTCATCAGTAGCTTTAGAAATCGTGTATATCTGTTGTTAAAATAAAAAAATTCAATATCTGATTTAAGACAGTTCATTATTTATAGGAAGATTTTTCTTGGTGTTTGGTGTCATTTCAGCACATTTTAGGCTATGAATAATGGTGTTTGTATTGCGATGGAGGCAGACCACCCACTTATGTTGTGTGTCAGGTCTATATCTCTTAATACCTTTCTTTCAAACTTGCCACAATGAATAACCAGCTTGGAGCGATGTCCATTATAACTATATCCAGCATTTCTGAGGAGCTATACCAAGTTAGCTCTACTGATCAAAGATCAGCAGCTATACCAAGTTAGCTCTACTGATCAAAGATCAGAGCTTATGCCGTGATGCGGTGTCCGTCGTCTGTCCGTCTGTAAACTTTTTTTGTAGCGACTACTCCCCTGAAACTACTGGATGGATTTTCATGAAACTTTACAGAAATGTTGCATATGAAGTCTAGTTGATCCTAGAAAAACTCATGTTGATGTGAAATCCAAGATAGCCACCAAAGCTAAAAAAGATTAAAAAAAACAAGTTTGTAGCGACTACTTCTTGAAAACTATACGTGATATTGATATGGGACTTTTTCTAAAATAATAAGCATGACATGATGTTGGTCCTTGTCGAGAATCGTTTCGATTCAACGTCAAACGTGTCTGCCAGCGGCCATCTTTGTTTACATAGAGTTATACAGTAAAAACTTGTAGCGACTACTCCTGAAAGTACTTGACGGATTTTCATGACACTTCACAGGAATGTTGCTCTTGATGTCTAATTGATCATAGCAAAATATCAGGTCGGCCGGAAATTCAAGATGGCCGACACGGCTAAAAATAGATTTTTAAAAACAAGTTTGTAGCGACTACTTCTTGAAAACTATAGACAAAACTATACTTAAAATTAGTATGCGAAAATTACAATACAGTCATGATATTTTAACAATTATATGTGTTACTATTAAGCTATATATTTATTTTTATAACTTGCAAATACTTTGACAAAATGGAATATTACCAATAACAAGTTTAATGTATTAATTTTCAGGGTTAGAGATCAGTCCACTGGAAGAATGTATCAAGTGCAGATGGATTAAATTCCATGGATGCCGAAGAAAGTGAGACGTTAATGTTAAATGATTGATTGAATTGGGGTTTTAAGGTCTCACAACACTTCGATTTTACTGTGTTGGCCATAGGCAGTAAAGTCAAATTTTCCATTCTGAATCAAGCATTTACAGTCTAAAAGTATTTTTTTGGCAAATACAGTTACTGCTGCTCATAAAAATCCACAAAATCTGGTACATAGCCCACTTTGTTTTGTTTTTAATGTGATTGGTGGCAGTCAAGGTACTCTTTTCGGCTTTCACTAAACAGTTTGCACCTAAATGTGTCACATTTTGCTGTCAGTGTCGTCTAATCGCTGTTCATCCAATCTCACACTATTGTTTTCTCACCTGCAACAAGGAAAGAAAATATCCATGAGCAATTATTAAAATATCTCAAACCGAAGAACACACCCCTACTTTTTATGGTGTAAGAATCATCCTACAGTCACATGCAAGGTAGTCTCTATCATCCAGACACACTCAAGCTGACTGCGAGCGCTAGCGAGCGTCTGGACTCATTGTTCTTTAAAAATGTTGACCGATAGACGGCGCCAACCGTCAAAACTGACTGCGACGTGACGTCATTTTGATTGCAACATCAAAGTGCACGTTGAATTACGCGCAACATTAGTTCCAATGGGATGTGTGTACGTTCTTATTAAATATACAATAAACTTCGTTTTATTGTAGTTTCTCTAAAACATAATATAATCTTACAAAGTGATGTTTAAAATTTAATTTTTAGCATTAATCGTGATCCGCTGACTATGTTTGGAGTAATTGTATTGCACAACATTCCCACGGATTTCCATAACAAACTGAAGTTGACCAATCAGAGGCCGTTGATTTTGTTTTGTCCACACCTCGTTTTGATGTCAACATTTTTAAAGAAGCTTTACTCCAGACCATCGTTTGGACTTCTTTGAGAGAAGTCTCGCGAGAGATCTGGATGATCGAGACTACATGCAAGGGAGCTAAGAATGTAGTGAGATATTAAGGCGCACCAACACAAATGTTAAATGAGAGAGCCAGAGAAAAGAACACTGACGCTTAACAAACCATATTTAAAAATATATAATGCAGTTATTTTTCATTATATTTATTTTTTCTTCAGAAACAGCGAAAATATGTAGATTACTTTTGTGAGTACATGTGATTTTAATATTATCATTGGGTTTGTGAATTTAATAAATTAGATGTGCACTTAAGAGACACAAAACTAAGATAATTCGCTTCCAATTTTGAAAATCTGCATTGCCGGTAAGTACCTTTGTCACTTTTTTTGTTTAACTGTTCTTGATTTATTATCTGATTTATATATTAAAAATTGAAAAAAGTTACTCGTCATTATGCTTCACCAATGGAAATAGCATACAGTATAATAGTGGTATCCTTGTCTGTTTACAATATAGTACAAATAAGGTTAAACATGTTAAAGAAGAGCATTTGTGCTCGAAGGCGACATTGTCAAACAGAAATTAACAAGCATTCTTCATCTTGCTAACAGTGCTCTCAGACATGGGGTGGACTACTAGTTTGGTGAAACAAAAACTTGAAGCATGTAGATTATGCTTTAAGACCAAGAAAACACCTGGCACTCAAAAAATGCTGCGATACTCGTTTTGCGCTGTTACCCGCACTTATGTCTGCGAGGTGGCCGTAGAGGCGCTCCCTCATGTTATTTTCCCTTGTCCAACGTATTGTATTCCACATACATCATGTACATGTAGTTATTGTATTATAGTAGTTCTGTCAAGATTATACCTGGAAAAAGCAAGTAATCACAATGCTTGTTTTAATGAAATAATGTCTTGTGTTGAAAATGCTCTTCTAAGTCTCATATAATAAATATGCACTTTTTTCCTTAAAGGGACACTGTCCGTAAGTAAGCAGATATTGAGCATAACCAAATAACTGTCTGACTTTTATTCAGTGAAATGTATACATGAAAACATGAGGATAGACCCTAAGAAGTATGTAGGAATACATTCGTGAGTTTGAAAAAAAAACAAGTTTTAATTATTATATGTAAATAAAGTGGGACCCACAATATTTACCTTTTCTGCGATCACGTGACCACCATTAGCGCATTAGGTTTTCACCACAGTATGTATTAGCTCAGACGGGAGCGTTGTAGACCACTTTACGCTCACGCACACTATTATTACGGCGAGTGTAATTTTAGTTTGGGCTGCGAGTTCAAACGCACAAAGCGGATTTACTTTTTTTTGTACCGCGATTGAATTCCGTTAAACACTCTTGCTTTTAATTAGTAAATATTCAATAATGTTTAGTGTGTAATGTTTGCGAACATAATTATTGTGTGTTTTATAAGCTAAAAGTTACGGACAGTGTCCCTTTAATATTTATATATTGTGTAAATTATTTAGTGTTTTATAAGGTAAAAGGTACGGTTAATGTTCCTTTAAATGATAATTACGATCTGTTTATTTGTTTGCAACTGAATAAAAGAGCAATATCAGAATTTTAAAGTCTTGTCAGTTTTCCACTCATCCAGATTTTTATCTCTTTTCAGTGATTCCCTAAATTTCTTGATGGCATCTGTCTTTTTTATCTAGTGATGCCTGTAAAATGTATCTCATTTGCATAATTCGTGTAAAATGACGCCTGGTTTCCTGCTCGTTTCCACTAGGATATTTTGACGCCTGTCGTTTTAAAGAATGCCGAGCCTCATTTGATCTTACCCCATTTGCATAATTCGCAAAAATGAGGCCTGGTTTCCGCCTCCTTTCCGCCTGGTTTCCTGCTCGATTCCGCCAGGACATTTTGACGCCCGGCTTTTAAAGAATGCCGGGCGTCATTTGATTTTACCTCATTTGCATAATTCGCAAAAATGACGCCTGGTTTCTGCCTCTTTTCCACCTGGTTTCCGCCTGGTTTCCTGCCCGATTCCGCCTGGATTTTCCAGTATAGGTGAATTACAATTGACGCCTAGAATTTCAGTAAAATGACGCCGTATTTACAGGCGTCAAATTTCGTACAGGCATACGACACGCAGATCCTGTTGATGACACAGCCATAGTTTACCAACACAGAATAGTGTTTTTAGATGTTTGTTACATGTATGGGATATTAAGACAGATCCTTAAATTTAGCAATCAGATCATGTAGATTTTTAGCCATAGCTATATGACATGTAGAGTAGTCCATTCATGCAACATATGGATGAGATAGCTATATCCTACAGTGCCCAAGATAAACATCCATTCTATGACAAGGGGTAAATTATTCTCTGAGAAATGTGAATTGCAATCCTACTTTATGTGCTAGAGTGAGTGGCCCTTAGTCATTCACTCATGATTTGGATTTCAGTGAATCTTTAAATGTTAATGCATAAATGTCTCAAAGAAATGTTTTATTTGGGCACTGTCATTCATACGAAATCATCACAGATCAAGTGTTGTATGTCATATACGTTAGTATATGACATTTGTATGGGACAACTATAGCGCATGGGATAACTATATCCCGCATACACTGAACAATTGTTTTGGTCATAGCTATATGACATGTAAATGGGATATATATATCCCACAAACAAGTAGTTTATATCATAGCTATATGACATGTAAATCGGATAGCTATATCCCACAAACAAGTAGTTTATGTTATAGCTATATGACATGTAAATGGGATAGCTATATCCCACAAACAAGTAGTTTATGTTATAGCTACATGACAGGTAAATGGGATACCTATATCCCAGTGTATGTCATAGCTACATGACAGGTAAATGGGATAGCTATATCCCTGTGTATGTCATAGCTACATGACAGGTAAATGGGATAGCTATATCCCACAAACAAGTAGTTTATGTTATAGCTACATGACAGGTAAATGGGATAGCTATATCCCAGTGTATGACATAGCTACATGACAGTTAAATAGGATAGCTATATCCCACAAACAAGTAGTTTATGTTATAGCTACATGACAGTTAAATAGGATAGCTATATCCCACAAACAAGTAGTTTATGTCATAGCTATATGACATGTAAATGGGATAGCTATATCCCACAAACAAGTAGTTTATGTTATAGCTATATGACATGTAAATGGGATAGCTATATTCCACAAACAAGTAGTTTATGTCATAGCTACATGACAGGTAAATGGGATAGCTATATCCCAGTGTATGTCATAGCTACATGACAGTTAAATAGGATAGCTATATCCCACAAACAAGTAGTTTATGTCATAGCTACATGACAGGTAAATGGGATAGCTATATTCCACAAACAAGTAGTTTGTCATAGCTATATGACATAAATGGGATAGTATATCCCAAAAACAAGTAGTTTATGTCATAGCTATATCGCTGAAACAAGTTGATGTCATAGCTTTATGACATGTAAATGGATATATATATATATTACACAAACAAGTAGTTTATGCCATAGCTCTCATGACATGTAAATGGGATAGCTATTTCCCACAAATAAGTTTTTTCTGCCATAGCAAAATGACATTTAAATGGGATAACTATAGCTCACAAAAAAGTAGTTTAGGTCATAGAAATATGACATGTAAATGGGATAGCTATATCCGACAAACAATTAGTTAGGTCATACCTATATGACATGTAAAGGGTATATATATATTACACAAACAAGTAGTTTATGGCATAGCTATATGACATGTAAATGGGGTAGCTATATCCCACAAACAAGTAGTATATGTCATAGCTATATGACATATAAATGGGATAGCTATATCCCACAAACAAGTAGTTTAGGTCATTTTTATATGACATGTAAATGGGATGGCTATATCCCACAAACTAATAGTTGAGGTCATATTTATATGACATGTAAATGGGATGTCTATATCCCATAAACATATAGTTTTGGTCATAGCTATATGACATGTAAATGGGATGGCTATATCCCACAGACAAATAGTTTTGGTCATAGCTATATGACATATAAATGGGATGGCTATATCCCACAAACAAGTAGTTTCGGTCATACTACTTGGATATTCTTTGATATGCTCAGATATGATAAATCATACCTGTAGTTAGTATATGACGTGTGTTTGTTAGCCTAGTGTAGTACATCTATGCACAATGTAATATACATTTGGCTTTTCAGTCATAGCTATATGACATGAAGTGTAGTCTAGTCATGCAAAATATTGATGGGATAGCTATATCCTACAGTGCCAAAGATAAACATATATTCTATGACAAGGGGTACTTCATAGTGGTGTGCTAACACTGCATATACTTAACACAAATTAACTAAAATAATTAACTAAAATAATGGAATTTGTACGTTGAAGGACAAATTACTGTTATTCAAGTGGAATATAAAATAAATTTAGTGTATAAAGTCTGCCGGTGCATTTTATACATAGACACCGGCAACTTTAATTATCAAATTCTTTTTTGTCTACACAGTTGGATTGAAAAAAGGTTCAGTAATTCATTCGGTACAAAACATTTATTTTATCTGTATTCGCAACATAAACCTTACATTTAAGGCTTTTGTAAATTGGTAAGTACGTTACTGGTCATTTTGTAACGAACTATTTGTTGCAGGGGAATTTAGTTTATTAGGATTAAAAGCGTTTGTAAGAATGCTTCAAGCAGAAGGAGGGCGTCGCCATTACTGGCATTAGTCATAGTTATCATGTATTACATATGCATGACGTAATCGATCCAACTCGTGTTACCTGCATTTTTCTATATCATGTATTGTTCATTTACGGCCGAAGAAGCAATATTTAATAGTCGTCTTATAAAATAATCTTTTTCGTAGATAAATATTTGCAACGTATTTAATTTAATAATGACTTTGTATCAACTTATGCTTGGTAGATTTTATCTCAACGCCGGCAAACCTTTTCTTTCAAGGGAAATAACTGTTCCTACATGATACATGTTTTAATGGTGGAGTTGTTCCTCTTCGATGTTCTTAACGTTTTTGTTTATTGTTTAACTATACATGTTTGTTTCTTGTTTTATAAGTGCGGTAAGTGATTGGGTCCTGAAGAGGTCTGCAGCTAGGAATCGGCGGATGCTGTTACTGGACACAGGGCTCGTTTTTTATCATATTATAATTAATTTTCACCTTCGAAATACACACGATTGATCATAGCAATTGTTCTTACCGACGGAAGGAAAATGCTGTTGTGACCTGGATGTTCTGTCATTGATCATTGATCAGGCTGATCTTTTGCATGTTTGTGGGGGAGGGGGAATAAATAAATAAAATTATAGAATAAATAAATAAAATAAAAAATAATAATAATAATACATAAATAATAATATTAAGAATATATATATATATATTTCGTAAATCGAAAGATTTAAAAAAAAAAAAAAAAAAAAAAAAAAATACAAAAAATAATATAATTAAATTACATAATAGAATTAATAAAACAAAAACATAAAGCAATTTAAATAAATAAATAAATAAAAAGAACCTGTATATAAAAATATTTTTCTAATAATAAATGTAATAAATATATATACTTATGGATGCTAATTGGCAACGGATTAATCGCTCACGTTACATTTCAGTTGAAAAATGCCTAAACGACAGTCAAAAAGCCCGTACGCCAGGCGTCAGAAAGTGGTGACTCCGGAGAAATCGGCTAATAGTCCACCAGCACCTCCAGATTCGGCAGGCAGGACACTAGAACCTCCAGTCGTGGACCCGGAACTTATTAAGGAGGTTGTTCGACAGGTGACCCCCCATTTGGTCGAGTCGCTTGGGGGCATCAGGCGAGGTGTCGTGGTTCCGGAACCTGAGGTCGGTGTCGTGGTTCCTGGACCTGAGGCCCCACTCCAAGGTACGAGTACACAGAATGCCGTTTTACCCGTGTCAATAACCAGCATTCACGATGAGTTGGGTTCCAACATTGGGCCTAGCTTATCAAGCAAAATCTTAAACGGGGAATATGTTGATCTTGCGTTACTCCTTTCAAAGCCCCAGGAAGACATTTCAAAACATGTCTCTCTGATTGATGGGCAATTGATTTTGCAGTCAAGGTCTTCTGGATCTAAAATTGCTGATGTTCAGCAATGGACAGACGCTTTTTGGATTTATATAAGTGTCTATACTTCCTTTCATCCAGAGGCAATATCTGGTTTATTAAAATACTTAAGTATTATTCGCTTGGGGGCCCAACGTTTTGCAGGGCTGGGTTGGAAATTGTATGATGAACAATTTAGGTTGAAGAAAGCCCGTGACCCATCTTCTTCTTGGGGTTTGGTTGATCAGGAACTATGGCTGTTATATATGTATTACACGCCTTCTACACCTGTTCAATCGGGTCTAAAACATCACAAGTGTTTCGACTACAATTCCAAGGGTTGGTGTACCAAAAAACCATGCAATTATCTTCATATATGTATGAGATGCTCGGGTTTCCACCCATCTTTGCGATGCAACAGTCACGCTTCACAATTGAACCAACCTCAGGCTAGTAATGTATTTAATTTTAGGGCAGGCGGTGGAAGTCAGCAAGGGGCACGTTTCCCGTCTCCTGTGCCAAGCTACCCAACACGTCCAGTCTATAGGTCAGCTGCGCCAGTTGGGGCTTCGCCAAGGCTCCAATTTAGATATGCCAACTCGCGGGCAAACACCCATTAGAATCAAACCTCTTTGTAGCATGTTGGAGTTTTACCCCGATACAGACACCGCCAATGAATTGATAAATGGTTTTGTTAATGGATTTAGATTGCATTATTCGGGACCTAGGCAATTTTCGGATTGCCAAAACTTAGTCTCTGTCAAAAACAATGAAGCGGAAGCTTTAAGATTGTTTAACAAGGAAATTTCTTTAGGGCGTATGGCAGGCCCCTTTTTTGATCCACCTTTTCAAAACATAAGAATATCTCCAATCGGTTTGGTCCCGAAAAAAGATGGTAGTTCTCGGTTAATACACCATTTGTCATACCCATGTGGGTCCAGTATTAACGATTTTATTGATCCAAATTTATGTAATGTTCAATATGCTTCTTTCGACCAGGCCATTGAAATGATCCAGGGCCTGGGACCAGGGGCTTTGCTGGGGAAAATGGACATAAAATCTGCTTTTAGATTACTGCCAATAAATTATCTAGATTTCGAGTTGTTGGGCTTTAAAGTTATGGGACAATTCTTCTACGATATGTGCCTTCCGATGGGATGTTCCATTTCTTGTTCTCTTTTTGAAAAATTTGCAACTGCTCTTGAGTGGGTAGTCAAACAACAGTCCAGATTAGATAGTGTTATTCATTATTTAGACGATTTTCTTTTTGGCGGTAGGAAAGAATACTCAGACTGTGCCTTGCTTATGGCTAGTTTTAGTAATTTGTGCATGGAAATTGGCGTTCCTATTGCGGATGACAAAACAGTGGGGCTTACTCATATTTTAATATTTTTAGGCCTTGAAATTGATTCTGAGAAAATGATAGTGCGAATTCCCAATGACAAATTGATCGAGTTAAGGAGCTTATTAACATTTATTTTGGGGAAGAAGAAGGTCACTCTCAAGTCTCTGCAGTCTCTTGCTGGCTCGCTGAATTTTTGCTCACGAGCAATACCAGCGGCTCGTGCATTTTGTAGGCGTTTTTATGACGCTATGTCGGGTGCAGCACAACCACATCACTTCATCAGAGTGTCCAAACCAATGAAAGACGATGTAAAAATGTGGTTAATATTCCTTGATTGCTTTAATGGCTACTGTTATTTCCCGGATTCAGTTTGGACCAGCAATTTCGACTTGCATCTTTTTACTGACTCTGCAGGTAATGCTAATTTAGGGTGTGCTGCATATTTCGAACCACATTGGACTTTTTTCCAGTGGCCAAATGGTTGGCGCGACACAGAACTGATAACGGATATAACTTTTCTCGAGTTGGTACCCATAGTTTTGGCTTTTCAAATATGGGGCAATATGTTCCAGGGTAAAAAGATTGTCCTGCATACGGACAATCTCGCGCTGGTCTCTATTCTAAACAGAAAAACGTCCAGATCTGTTAGAGTGATGCACCTTGTTCGTCCCCTTGTTTTGCAAACTATGTTGTTTAACATACAGTTTCATGCAGTTCATATTGAAGGTAAAAACAATTGTATAGTTGATGCCTTATCTCGTAAACAATGGGTTCGTTTTCAGCAGCTGGCTCCCAGGGCAGAACAACACCCATGTCCAGTTCCTGCATCTTTCCTAGCTTTGATATCCAGTCTCGAGCAGACAGGCTTTTAGAGGCATCGTTGGCCTTCAACACGCGGGAATCTTACAATACAGGCATTAAATCATTTGACACTTTTCGGGTTAATTATAATATGCAATTGGCATGGCCTCCAAGCATACAGCAAGTAGTCGATTTCATTGCTCATCTGTCTCTTAAAGGGTGCGCACCCGCAACAGCTCGTTCATATTTGTCTGGCATTAGTTTCAAATGCAAACTTTTGCATTTATCAGATGTAACAAATAATTTCGTAATTAAAAAAATGTTAGTTGGCATGAATCGTCTTGATAAAAGGGTCGATCCCAGACTCCCCGTTACTCCAGATATGTTGGTCAAGATTTTAAAAATCTTACCGGCTATTTGCAGTTTAAATTATGAAGCTTCTATGTTCGCAGCTGCCTTTGCACTGGCATATTTCGGGTTTCTTCGAGCAGGAGAATTAGTGTCGGATAATAAGAGCCATACAATTCATGCACTGACTTTCGACAGCATACACTTTTCTCAAGAAAACACTCTACTCGAAATACATTTGGCACACTCAAAAACAGATCAGAGGGGTGTGGGCACTATTATTTCACTTCCAGCTATTAACTCTACAATATGTCCTGTCACTCGTCTTAAATCGTATTTAGAGGTTCGCCCCAAATGTATCGGTCAGCTATTTATTCATTTTGGGGGTGGTCAAGTCACTCGGTATCAATTTAGCGCGGTGTTAAAAAAAGCGTTGATCGCTTTAGGAATTGATGCCAATAATTATAAGTCTCATTCTCTACGTATTGGCGCAGCTTCCAATGCGTCGCGTCTGGGAATGTCGGATGACATGATCAGAGAGCTTGGGCGATGGGACTCTAAGGCTTACAAAACATATATCCGAGTTCCGACCGAACAGCTCAACTATTGTTCCCCTAGTTGAATCGAGTCTTAAGTATTCCAGATACAAGATCTCGAGTGTGGATTGTGGGCTCGTCCATTATTACGGGGGCGTTTACATATGCCAGACAATCACCATCGGAAGGAGTCGGCCTGGGATTAGACGAGCTCCATGCGAGTGTTTGGTGGCAGGGGAAAGGTGGTTTGAGATGGCGCCAGGTCGAGAAGAGGCTCCAACGCATGACATGTGGCAGTTTTTCGCGGTCACAGCAATTACTTATTGTGTAGTTAATAAGAATTTTGACATTTTCAATGCAAGAGCTTTCAATTAGGTACATTTGTCTTTGTGAACTGCTGTACCCAGGGTTCATAAAGTACATACATATGTTTAATTAACTACACATTTTATCTTCTATATTAGGTACATTTGTCTTTGTGAACTGCTGTACCCAGGGTTCATAAAGTACATGAATATTTTTTATATTTTATTTTGTTGAAGCCGTGGCCAATATATTCCAATAAACATAAACTGTAAACATTGCCTTGTATTGTGCTAAACCCATCTTTAATAATGGAATTTGTGCGTTGAAGGACAAATTACTGTTATTCAAGTGGAATATAAAATAAATTTAGTGTATAAATTCTGCCGGTGCATTTAATACATAGACACCGGCAACTTTAATTATCAAATTCTTTTTTGTCTACACAGTTGGATTGAAAAAAGGTTCAGTTATTCATTCGGTACAAAACATTTATTTTATCTGTATTCGCAACATAGACCCACCCACCCTCTCCTGTTATTGAAAACAGTGTTTTCGTTTTTTTATGTTTTTATTTTCAGAGCATGGGATTTCATCGGTTTCAGTCGGGTTCTTCTGTCGCGGCTTCAACAGAGTTTACAGCAGTCCACGTTCGGGATCTCCACACGGTGGCGGCAGTTTTTCGCGGTCACAGCAATTACTTATTGTGTAGTTAATAAGAATTTTGACATTTTCAATGCAAGAGCTTTCAATTAGGTACATTTGTCTTTGTGAACTGCTGTACCCAGGGTTCATAAAGTACATACATATGTTTAATTAACTACACATTTTATCTTCTATATTAGGTACATTTGTCTTTGTGAACTGCTGTACCCAGGGTTCATAAAGTACATGAATATGTTTTATATTTTATTTTGTTGAAGCCGTGGCCAATATATTCCAATAAACATAAACTGTAAACATTGCCTTGTATTGTGCTAAACCCATCTTTAATAACACAGTTTTGAGTAAAGAATTGTTAATTCCCCTTGGTCATTCACTCATGGTTTGGATTTCAGTGAATCTGTAAATGTTAATGCATGAATGTCTCAAAGAAATGTTTTATCTGGGCACTGTCATTCCTACGAAATCAATACAGATCAAGTGTTGTATGTCATATACGTTAGTATATGACATTTGTATGGGACAACTATAGCCCATGGGATAACTATATCCCGCATACACAGAACAAGTGTTTTGGTCATAGCTATATGACCGGTAAATGGGATAGCTATATCCAACAAACAAGTAGTTTAGTTCATAGTTATATGACATGTACACGGGATAGCTATATCCCTTAAAGAAGTAGTTGAGGTCATAGCTATATGACATGTAAATGGGATAGCTATATCCCTCAAAGAAGTAGTTTAGGTCATAAGTATATGACATGTAAACGGGATAGCTATATCCCTCAAAGAAGTAGTTTAGGTCATAAGTATATGACATGTAAACGGGATAGCTATTTCCCTCAAAGAAGTAGTTTATGTCATAGGTATGACATTACATGGGATAGCTATATCCCTCAAAGAAGTAGTTTATGTCATAGGTATATGACATTAAATGGGATAGCTATGTCCCATAAATCAGTATTTCAGGTCATAGCTCTATGACATGTAATGGGATAGCTATATCCCACAAACAAGTATTTCAGGTCATAGCTATATGACATGTAATGGGATAGTTATATCCCACAAACCAGTATTTCAGGTCATAGCTATATTACATGTAAATGGGATAGCTATATCCTACAAACAGGTAGTTTGTGTCATAGCTATATGACATGTTAACGGGATAGCTACGAGGGTCATTCAATAAGTTCAACAATTATGTGGTTCTGTGTGAGTGTTGATGTTTGGTACCAAATGAAAGAGGGTTTCAATACCATTCCATTGATGGTAAAATGAATGCTGTATCTTTTGTGTGACCAAAGTTATGGAACATTTAATATACATCACTTATACATACTGAGGCATTTTCGTCCTGAGTTTTTTTAAGGTATGTTAACTGTTACTTTTTTAAATGCCTGTTTCTCTTTAAGTACTTGTCGAAGACCTTTGAAATTTCTCATACATTACCAGTTATATCTGTGCATTACGAGATTTAGAATTTAAGCATGGTAGATGAAAAGGCATTGTTCTAGAAATTAACATTTTAAGCTAACATGTAAAATTAATTTAATGATAAACGGACATTAAATGGAAGGGCAGTCTTGTAAAAAAGCGTTTTTGGATGATCAATATTTTCACTAAACATTGTGTAAAATTCTACAATTATGTGTTGAATATAAAATTTAAACACTGAAGGACTAGGATTTGTAAAAAATTATGAAAACATTTTAATACTATGAGAATAATTACGACATTTAAAAGATATTATAACATTCCCGTAAACAAAATGAAGAAAATTAGTGTTATTTCCGCTAAAATTAAGGGATATGCATTCACTCATATCTAGTTTACAGCAAGACCTTTCCGAATTCTCGAAAATCATTTTCATGTATTATAGGCGGATAACAACAGATGGCGTACAAGAAAATTTAAAAGCATAGAATTATTCAAATAATTTTTACAACGTTTTGTAACAAGGACATTTTCAGAGATGCCAGTATCAAAAAGGTGTGGAAGGGGGAGGTAATTCAGGGGTATAAATAACCGGAAATTTTTCATTTTTGTTGTGAAATTTAAGAGAGCGAACCCAGTAGTACTATAAATACACTACTTTATCTCAGTGTAATATCCAGTTCAAAGGACATATGCCTAGTGACAGAACTTTTTGAAGCACCCTCGTATATCCCACAAAGAAGTAGCTTAGGTCATAGCTCTAGGACATGTACATGGGATAGCTATATCCCACAAACAAGTGTTTAGTCTTAGCTATGTGATATTTATACGAGACACCTATATCCTACAAACTACATGACTGCTAACAGTTATGTACCATGGTGCTAAGGGCATCTGGTATGTGCGTCTGCAGCTATTTGTATTTACTTACTTCTACATGTTTTATACCATGGTGCTAAGGGCATCTGGTATGTCCTCATGTTGGAAGATCATGTTTTTGTACTTGATATGTTCGTGCTTTACACAGGATATGAGGATTATTTACTTCAGAACATTGTGAATTATGATGCTGTCATGCCATGACATGTTACTATTTACTTACGGAATATTATGTACCATGGTGCTGAGGGCATCTGGTATGTCGTCATGTTGAAACTTGTTACATACATGGAGTGATTGTGATTAGATACCTTGCCATCATAATTAGCCTCGGTCACCCGGCCCGCTTCTGATTTCTGCGTTACGCTATGCTTCACGGATCCAGAACCAGGGCCTGGGGAAAATAGGACGTTTAAAATCGCCCTCTCGTTTTGGGCGATTTTGGAGAGATTTTGAGAGATTCGACGAGACCTTCAAAATACATATTTTTAAGTTAATGTAATAATAATTTCTTATTTTTAACTTATGAGAAGCAGCAAGTGACGTTAAAAAGTTTAACTGAAGCATCAGCAGTTGACGTTGTACGTTTATTTACAATACGACGTCACGCAAACGTCGAGTTTATGCGCGTGAAAAAAACGCGCGAATAATTTTTGCTTGTCGCTAGTGGGCGCTTTAATTGGCCTAATCTGCCCAGACCGATATCTGCAAGTAAGATTTATGCATGATACGGTCTGGCTGGCCGAGACTACATGATAATGTGACTTTTTAAGTTATGTTGTTTTACTTAGCACGGAGGGCTACCGCATGTGCAGAGAACATCAGGTATGGTATCGTGATATTGACTCGGTGTTTTTATAGAATTGATTGTGTAGCTAGTTGTTATGTTATTTACTTGACCACATAGTGCCGGTGAACACATATGCACATTACATATGCGTATTTCGCTATATACTTATGGCAGGTTCTGTACCATAGTGCTAAGGGCATTACTCAGTTGTTTTTTGTTGTTTTTTACTGAAGTGATTGTATAGAAAATTGTCTGACGATATTGTTCATCACAGCGCATATTAGTTTGTGGTTATATATACCATTTAAATATATTTTACGCTGGCATGTTGAATATTCTGGTCGTTCTAACTTTAAACTTGACATACTGTTGATCTTGTAATTCAGATTTGTATTATAATTTACACTCGCATGTTACGGGCGGGGTATTGCTTTTGGCAATTTTGGCGTTTTAAGTTCCCCACACCTTTGATGTGAAAACATATATATCATTTTTTGTAAAAAATAAATGCTATTACTATTTGATATGTTCGTCATTTCTTAAATAAATGACAATTTCAATATTTCTTACGGGTGTTCTTTTGTACTTCCATACAATTGTTTATGATTTCCCACATCAAACAAAGCGTAACTGTATGAGTGTAAATTATAAGGTATATATGTAAATTTGTTTATAAATAAATGTTTTTTATGTAAACTTAATCTCTACCAGGGTACCTGTAAATATACGAGTATAATGATCCGTTAAAGTATACGTAAGTGTCGTTATCACGCTAAAAGTATATATAACACCCTAACCGTTATGCGAATTATCTTCCCAATAGGAGTCTCTCCAGGTCTAATTTCACTAAATCAACAGGATGTGCTCGCCTGGTGCAGTCGAAAGTAGTTCTGTATTAAAGATTGCTAATCTTTTTTTCTTTAAAAACTTTTTTTAGTGCAGTTTCCTGTTATTATTTGGCTGTAACTGTATTCTGGATATGTTGTTGATATTTGAAAATGCAGCTCATCATGTTTTTGACAGTTTTTGATATAAATTTGAGAAGTGAAAGTAGACAGGGTATGAAATTGCAAGGGGTAAAAATAGTGTTGACCTTTGACCCGGTGTTAGTATACAACTGAAGAAATGTTTCTTAGAAGGTATTAACCCCCCTATTTCCTTGTTGATGTTTAATAGCAGACATGTTTATTTGCATGATAAAGTAAGTTTCCCAGAATTCTAACGAGGTTTGAGTTTTTAACAGGTTGTCAACATTCTAACTTTACTATGGAAGGGCAATGGAGACTCATTTACGCTATTATAACCTATAAAGAGAAATCATGTATTTTTCAGAATTGCATAAAAGATGATTTCTAGGCATTTGTTTTGTTTGAATAGGTGAGTTGAACTCAGAAACAGAAAAAATTTATCATTTTCGGACTTTTAGATTATCTGAGAGTGTTTTTGGCAACTTTCCCTAAAATTTTCTGATTTTCTCTAAAAATGTGATATTTTATTTTTTTTTAGAATTTTTGTGAAAGATATATGGCAAAATGTGTGGTTTACATACTCAGAGATGCAAAACAAAGCCACCAGTGTTGATTTGATGAGAAAAATGTTGAACGGTTGCTGAGATATTGCTTTTTTTTTTATTATTTCTTAATTTCGCGACAAAATCGACTCGATTTAGTGCATGGTCAAGCGCAGGTAAATCGCAATAATTTCAAGACAAAGTCATTCGGCATTGCGAAAGAGTCAAAATGTTCTTTTATTAAGTTGTTGGGTTGAATCGACCAGTTTAATTAAAAAACATGACGCAAAAATAATCCCTTATAGGTCTAATTACACTAAATCAACAGGATGTGCTCGCCTGGTGCAGTAGAAAGTAGTTCTGTATTAAAGAGTGCTAATCTTTTTTTCTTTAAAAACTTTTTTTAGTGCAGTTTCCTGTTATCTTTTGGCAGTAACTGTATTCTGGACATGCTGTTGATATTTGAAAATGCAGCTCATCATGTTTTTGACAGTTTTTGATATAAATTTGAGAAGTGAAAGTAGACAGGGTATGAAATTGCAAGGGGTAAAAATAGTGTTGACCTTTGACCCGGTGTTAGTATACAACTGAAGAAATGTTTCTTAGAAGGTATTAAACCCCCTAATTCCTTGTTGATGTTTAATAGCAAACATGTTTATTTGCATGATAAAGTAAGTTTCCCAGAATTTTAACGAGGTTTGAGTTTTTAACAGGTTGTCAACATTCTAACTTTACTATGGAAGGGCAATGGAGACTAATTTACGCTATTATAACCTCCAGATGACGCTTTCACAAAGCATCAGACAGTTATACAAACGTCATACATTTTTGCAAATTCCCACCATCCCACCCTTTTGTCTATCTATAATGCAGTCATCCCAGGATAATATATACTAGTACATTATACATATATATACATATATAGATACAGGTTTTCGGGTTGAGATTTATTAAAATATGAAATATAAATATTTTAAACAAGATCCCATGTTTCTGACATATATAATCTATTTAAAAATGATAATAATAATAAAATAATGTTATTGCTATTGTTAAGGCGGGCTTTTTAAGTGTTTTACACATATGTTTTGAGGCGTTTTAAGTTCCCCACACCTTTGATGTGAAAACATATATATCATTTATTGTAAAAAATACATGCTATTACTATTTGATATGTTCGTCATTTTTAAATAAATGACATTTTAAGTTCCCCACAAATTTAGTTTAAACTTATTTATTTTACATCGATTGTAACGAAAGCTCTATGAACTTATTTGAATCACTCTCGATATCTTCCTGGGTAGAACCAGTACTAAGCAAGTACTAAGTGTCTTGCTTAGGGACACAACGCATATGGCAATGACGGAAATCGAACCCACGACTCTTGGATCATGGGTCCAACGCTCTACCACTAGACCACAGCGCTCCTTTGATGTGTAAAAACATATATCATTTATTGTAAAAAAATAAATGCTATTACTAGTTGATATGTTCGTCATTTCTTAAAAAAATGACAATTTCAATTTCAATATTTCTTACTGGTGTTCTTTTGTACTTCCATACAATTGTTTATGATTTCCCACATCAAACAAAGCGTAACTTTATGAGTGTAAATTATAAGGTATACATAAAATTTGATATGTCTGGTTTTAAATTAATTGAGCGATAATGCATATCTTTCAGTGCATTTTGAAACGACCTGGCTGCAAGAAATTGTATTACCCTCCGAATAATGACACCGGTTAAATATCCATAAAAGCACACACCTGAAACTTAAACTAGATTATATCATATCATAAATTATTTTCAGTTCCCAAAATAATGAATGTGACTAAAATATTATCAAGTGGCTTGTCATATTACATAGTTTGAAAACTGTAAGTTAAAGAACAGAATAAGACCAACGTTTCTCTATTGTTGGACAGCTGCGTGGAGACAACAGTCAGAACTCGAATTGACTACATTTTTTTGGCTGAGAAAGCTCTTTATGTACGTTGTGCATTCCATATCTCGATGCACACTTGAATGTCCTTTCCTTATGGTGTCAAATGACATTTTTTCTTTGTTTTTGCATCGTCAAACGCACCTCATAAACGCACACAGGTGCGCGAGTGCACACCAACACCAAACACGTTTATTTATACATCAATATATTTAATATCAAGGACGTCATACAGACATGATTTGCATAATATAATGACACGTCAATCAAACAGTAATCGAAGTGATATTAATTTGTTTAACATATGTTTTTTAAGAAAGTGGTGTGGTTTTAAACTATATCCTATAGTAAAAGTAATTCATATTTACTGCATATCAGGTAAATAAACTTGATAAATAAGTCTTGATTTTGGTGTTGTTGTTACTTTTAATCAGTATTTACCAATCTGTAATTTCAGCAAACATATTATTTGTTGTGCATGACACTGAAACAAAATGTATGTATTAAAATAGTTTGCTTAAAATAATACAGAACTACTTTCTACTGCACCAGGCGAGCACATCCTGTTGATTTAGTGTAATCATTTCTATAGCCAGAAAACATCCTATAATGGTATTCATGCACACTTTTAATTATCGATAACCACAATAATCGCCGCTCATGCAAGCCATCTGATTCACTAAACATACGTTCACATTCGCTGCTCAAACGATGACCGGGCCAGCACATTCAATTTAACATAGCTTCGCGGATGGTCAGAAATACTTTGATAAAAAAACGCCATGATCTTGGAAATCGATATCGGTGAAAGTGTAATGTTTACCTTTTCACTGTGGCATTATTTAGCCGGTGAACTTTATAACACTAAAGCTGTCGCACTACCACGCGAAAAGTCGAAAACTAAAATTAAAATGTTGACTCTTCGTGTAAATTGTAGTCCGAATAGTGAAATTAACGTGATAATTATCAGATGAGTTTGAAAATGATCGAGCTGAAACTTCAAGGTTTCTAGCTGTCGTGCGAAAGGTCGAAATTTTAGTACTAAATTTCGACTTCTCGTGTAAATATCAGTTCGAAAAGTTGATGGCACTAACAGGATTCCGTAGGGACTATAATTATCCACAATGGCGTTAATAACGTCAACAGTTGAATGACGTCTTTGTGGAAATGAACATGTCAAATGTTAGTAATTGGAGACGTGAATGCACACAAAGTCAATGATTTGCAAGAAAAATAATTAATCATGGGCATCCGGTTCAGATAGAGAAATCCAACCCTCTGTATAGCTGTTTTAGTCAGAACCTCGGCTAAACCTCGATTCCAATAAAATTAATTATACCTCGTGTTGGAATCCCGATAAAACAAATTATACTTCGTGTTGGAATTCCCGAACTTCACCGGAGACGCATGAAAGATTCGTAAATATATCCTGCAGGTACCGTACAATCGGAAATCGCCAAACTGTTATAGATGTTAGCGGACGGACATCGAGCTTGCCGTTGTACGGTGTGGTCTATACACACCCGATAGTGTGGTCTATACACACCTGAAGATTTCAGACGACAACTAGAAAACTTGAAGCAATGTATTTACGACATACAATCATACCCAATATTTTATTTTATTTTATTTTTATATTTTATTTAAAAGTGAGAAGTGTGAACTGTTGTAAATATATTTTAATATCACACGACTCTTAATGAGAGATGTGAACATGTAATTATGTTTGAACACACATTGTGAACCATTTTACATATTTGGGTATTGTTTTTACTGCAGGTGGGTCGTTTTCTACTACTCTTAATACATTAGCTGGTCAGGCAGGCAAAGCCATCTTTAAACTTAACAAATATTTGCAAAAATTTACAGAATTATCTACAAGACATGTGTTTGATTTATTTGATACACTAATAAAACCAGTATTGCATTACGGTTGCGAAATTTGGGGGTTCTTAAATGCAAACGTAGTAGAACGTGTACATCTCAGTTTTTGTAAAAGTACACTTGGGGTAAAAAAATCTACTCAAAACGATTTTGTGTATGGTGAAATAGGCAGGACACCTTTAAGACAGCAACGATTGATATCTGTGATAAAGTATTGGTTAAAAGTTTTAAATTGTGAAAGTAATAAATATATAAAAGCTGTCTATAATATGATGCTTTGTGATATTGAGATGAGGCCATCTAAGAAAAACTGGGCATCAGCGGTACAAACATTGTTAGAAAGCTTGGGGTTTAATTACGTTTGGATATTCCAAGGAGTTGGAAACATGAATATGTTCATATCAATTTTTAAACAAAGAATGACAGAAACATTTATTCAAAACTGGAATACCCGTATACATGACTCCTCGAGAGCTAAAACGTATTCACTTTTTTGTGTATTTTCTCAGAAATCATATCTAGAAACTGTTAAAATAAGAAAATTTAGAGTAGCATTGTCAAGATTGAGAATGTCCTCCCATAGGCTGCAGATAGAAGCGGGGCGTTGGCATAAGCCACTAAGTATACCTTTTAATGAGCGCAAATGTATTATATGTGACGTTCTAGAAGACGAATATCATTTTATTTTGGAATGCACTTTATATAACGAACTAAGAACAATGCTAATCAAGCGGTACTTTTGGCAGGGACCAAATATTCCTAAATTTATAGAGTTGCTGTCATCAGAAAAGACTATTACTGTAAAGAATCTAGCTACTTATGTTTTTGATGCTTTCAAAATCCGAAACGAATTATATTATACTTTTTAAATACTGGTACTCTCCCAAGAGGTACTCTACATTTTGAATATGTCAAATGGTATTTTTGTCTGCGAAAGGTAGTATTGAATTGCGTTTCTATACTAAATAAATGCTTTTGATAACTATTTGTGTAGTATATTGGAAATATTATTAATTAAATTAATTTAGCATGCTATATTAAGCAAACTGTAGTAGTATTTAAGATTTCGTATTGCCATTGACTTCTGTATTTGAAAATAATTGTAATTCTGTATACTCATGGACCAAATGGTCTACTGTATTATTGAATAAAACAAAACACAACTCAAGTGAGATGTGCATCGTGTGTTTTAACTCTTAATGAGAGATTTAAACTGAGTTTATTATGTTAGAACACACAACTCAACTGAGATGTGTATCTAGATTATGTTTTATGAATTTTAATTAGTGTTAAGTCAAATCAAAGGGATTAGGATTGAATTGTTGAAGTCATTTTGGCAAGTTATTGAAGTATTCTAAACCCATAGTCTTTGTATTGTGGGTATTGTACTCACTTTTTCAGTTTACAGCTCTCAGACTAAAGATTTATGATGAAGTCTTGAGACACATTTTACTGATACAAGTGTATAACGAAACGGAAAGAGTGGCACCATTACTGATTGTGTATGCGGACCAGTGGGCTTCGCCTATTTAAAAGTGGGAGGAGTGTAGTAGTTCTACAATTGGCAGAGTGTAACCTACTTCTGGAGATTCCCCATTACCTCTACGCATGCGCAGAAGTTGTTGTCGTGAAGTGGTACTTCCCAATTCTTCAGTTCAAGCTCGCAAACCTACCAGTAAAGTCACCTGTACAATCTACTTGTCAAAGTACAAAGGCCTCCGTTCCGGAACCCAAATACTTGGTAAGTACGTACAGTGATTTTACTATATATAGTTAAAATAGTAAAGTACTGAGAAAAATCGTATCCATAATGTTACCCTATATTGCTTGTACGCCATACAGAAATTACCATTGGCACCTAAAATGACCAGTAATGTACCAGTAAATCGCATACACAGTATAAACCGTCGAGTATTATGAGCGCACAAATAAATTACAAGATCACTTTTCACGCCTCCAGTGTTCGAGATCATTTTCGAAATTACACATTTTGTTTTTTCACTGTAGCACAAGTAATTTTTAAATTTTGGTAGATATGACTTTTTTGTTTATAAAGCAAAGTTGCGGGACTAGAACTAATACAAATAAGTACATTTTAAGACGAAAGTATATATAATGTATATGAAAGTGCCGATTTCCTCATCATGAAATATCCCCGTGTGGTTCCCGGGGGCCCCGTTTGGTTGCGAATAATGACTGGTAAGTACATTATACTTATTTCTATATTTCATAACGAGGTCCGAGTATTGACTTTCATACCCCATCCAACCCCTTCTCAAAGAAGGGGAAACGGGGTTGACTGAGGTATGAAATAAAATGTTAATTTCGTCTTAAAAAGTTTGCATATTGTAAAGTGTAAGCATTTAATAGGTAATTTAAACATGTTATCGCATAGTTTCCAGTAAAAAATGTTTTTAACGTGTTTTTTTCGAAATATTCGCTATAAAATCCTGCTTATATAAGCTTTCCCATCGCTTAATGGAATTCAGGCGGGACTACGTAATGTACTTGTTATTCATTTACAAAAACAAACTCCTTTATTCTCAGTTGATCATATTAATTAGGGTTATGTAATTAATGTATGTGTTTGTACAAATACAGACGCATGTTAAATGGTTCCAAAGATCAAACATCATGGTTGAGGGATTAATTTGTCTCCTAACTAAGGAGGCGTGGAGAAATAGTTCATACCATGACAGATGTGATATTAAAAAAGTCAATTACATTTTAGTGTAAGGCCCGTAAGATAGATTAATTCGCGGACGGGGCATAGTCTTCTATCCTCAAGTAGCTTAAACCATTCAATAATATATATTCTTGACTTTTATTATTTATTTATAATTTAATATATTCAGAGTGACAAAAAAAAAGAAAGATAAATATACCAGAAGAAGCCTACAAGAAAGCATTGGAAAACAAAAAATGCCTCAACATGACTGCTATATTGATGTTGCGTTTTATTTAGATCAACTGATAATATACTTAAACTAACATTAATAATAAGTGTTCTATTATGTAATGATGTTTCATTTTACCCATTGTTATCATTCTTAAGGATCCAATTTGACCTGCTAGTGAATATCAAATAACATGACTTATTTTTCGTAATACTCTAGTGTATTACAGATACAAATGAGGGTCGAATCACTGTGTTTATGTGCAATCAAACATTTAATCCCACGTGCTTGCATTGTATATCGTACGATATTTTCAGACAACTGAATTATTATCCTTACTGAAATCTTACTCACAATATGAATGTTAATAACGTTGAATTTAGTTTAAGGTGTCGCATTATTTGTAGGACGTACACGTTACAGTCGCGTGACATAGCTGACGTCATGAAAAAACAAACACGACGTCATTCACTGATTGAAAAGTTTATCTCATTATTCTGTGTTGTAATGCACAAGATAAAGCACACGCACCCCTTACATGTTAACACTTGCATGTGTGTGCTTATGTGCTACAAAGGTGAATATGTAATCTATATGTAACGCATTTCAAGGATTTGACCAGAGCCAAGCGAGGCCGCCCACCTTGATTCAAAATGGTTGGTAGGAAGAACTGATGGAAAAAAGAGATTGCCTGGTAAGAAAAAATGGTCGTGGATTGTTAACGTCTTCCTGACAACATTATTTTTTTCAATTTTGTTTAAACACCCGTGACTTGATCGGTTATTATGTTAAACTTTGTTGTCATTCCCAACCCAGATATAATGCTATTTTCTCTCGGCAGTTATTTTACGCTTGCGTAAAACCTTGTTTGTGATTTTTGTTACAAATTGCCGCCGTATATAAGGTTAATTGACGAGATTAAAGTGAAACTATCACGTCATATGTATATTAGTAATAAATAGAATATTGCGTTCGTGACTGTGTATTATTGACTTTAATAAACTCGTTGAATAAAAAGATAGAAAACTCGGCAGATCCTCGTATCATTTGTTTTTAATGTTACCCTCCAAATCGCATCATCGCGGAATCCATACATTGCTAATGATAAAATCCGACGTCACAGCAAGTCTTTAAATAGATATTGTTTCGTTCCCATGACCAACTCTTTATGCGATGATCAATCGGTAAACTACGGTGTCCAGTTGGGGCCAGATACAATGTCGCATTGTCGTGGGCGACAATGCGACGCCCGACAAAGCGACATCGCGACATCGCGACAACGCGATACGACAGTGCGACATCGCGATACGACAACTCGACATTGCGATACGACATCACGACATTGCGATACGACATCGCGATAATTATGTCGTGATGTCGTATCGTAATGTCGCGATGTCGTATCGCGATGTCGCGATGTCGCATTGTCAGGCGTCGCATTGTCGCGCACGACAACGCGACATTATGTCGTATTGTCGTAATGTCGCCCACGACAACGCGACATTCTTTCAATTGTCGTAATGTCGCCAACGACATCACGACATCGCGACATTACGACAATTGAAAGAATGTCGCGTTGTCGTGGGCGACATTACGACAATACGACATAATGTCGCGTTGTTGTGCGCGACAATGCGACGTCCGACAATGCGACATCGCGACATCGCGACATTACGATACGAAATCACGACATAATTATCGCGATGTCGTATCGCAATGTCGCGATGTCGTACCTCAATGTCGAGTTGTCGTATCGCGATGTCGCACTGTCGTATCGCGATGTCGCGATGTCGCGTTGTCGGGCGTGGCATTGTCGCCCACGACACTGCGACATTGTATCTGGCCCCAACCGGACACCGTAGTAAACAGTTTATTGGAATATGTATTATACCTATGATTATGTTACTTATATTGTTAAATGTTGATCATGTTGATGTAATGTGCTATTAATTCATTAACGATATCAATAAAGGCTTTGTTGACCAAACGTAAATAAAAACATCCTCATTTGTATAAGAACAAAATGGACCGTCTTTTACATATTTTATTCCCCCCACATCGCCACACCCCCACTCTAAAACACAATTATTTCGGTATACTAAAAAAATACTGGACAAATAATGACAGCCTCGGCTTCGCCTCGGTCTACATTATTTTTCCTCTGGTTGGCAATATCCACTGTCACCCTCACTGGGATGGAATCTTTATATAATAAGATCGGTTAATTACCCGTTATGCAAGAACGCTTCAGATATGCGCATCAGTTTGATTATTACTGACCTGATGAAGCATGTCTACAGTGTATACTTATACATGCAAATAGGGTTAACATTTGTATTGTGTCCATTTACAACAAATCAATAGGTTCGGAATGAACATGTTTGAAGGGAGAGAACTGTGATTTTTTTTTTTATATTTTAAGGGGTAAAGTAATGTCTCCTGCAATTATATAATTATACTCAACGGCATTTATACCAGGTTTAATACAACAAAAAACAAAATAATGCAAAGCATATATGATATTTAATGCGTTTTAATATAAGCAACCGGGCGCATATTTTCTATAATGTCAGACTGTAAATATAGATATACAAATCGAACAGGAAAAGTAGCATTCAAGGA
Organism: Cyrtodaria siliqua; assembly: GCA_037043455.1. Taxonomy (NCBI): domain Eukaryota; kingdom Metazoa; phylum Mollusca; class Bivalvia; order Adapedonta; family Hiatellidae; genus Cyrtodaria; species Cyrtodaria siliqua. The sequence goes on from JAWPHD010005937.1 coordinate 86,302, forward strand.
CTATGCAACATGTAGCGAGGCATTTTTGGTATTGTTAAGGGAAAAAACGTCAGTATATAATTATAAACAATACAGAATTATCTGAAAAGTTGTGTTTTTAGTACAGCTAAATTATTAACATATTTTGCTTCATTGAAGTCAAGAACATTATATTCTTTTAGCTATAACCTAGATAATGTTCAATATAGCAATGCTAAACAAAGAAATAACTTTAATCTGGCCTCAACTTATATACCTGAACTACTCGGTCATGTAGCATGTCGAGCAAGCTTTCCATGCTTTTTCAATGACCAGTTTGACTTGGGAAATATGTATTTACTAGCTCTTCGATTTTGAAATCAGAAAAGTAATTTGCTCACAGGAAAACATTGAAAATATGACATCTCTGTATTACCCATTAAAGGGAAGCAAACCATGTTACCGAACTGGGCTATAGTTAGGTATTACACCTTATTCAAAGTTCAAAAGAGTTAGAACAACCTCATGAATAGTAAGGATTTACTGCAAGAGGATTTCATTTCATAATACTCGAGTGCTCGCGGTCGACGGATAACATCAACAATAATACTTAATCCTATCTGAATTTCTTCGTGTACGACATATACTTAACGCCATTAAAAGTGCAATTTTTTTATATTTTGTGTTTATTTTTAATTAAAATGTCTCCAAGATCGATTGTATCCACTATCCACATTCCCTATAAATCTGGTGACCGATCAAATTCATTTATTAAAAAAAGTAAAATCGGAATTATGCGAAATTCATGCTTCCTACCAAATTTGCGTTTTAATGGCGTTTTTTACTAACGACAGTTTGGACATTTACACTATGTGGACTTGCCATGAAGTTTGTGAATCACTCATTTTTCTATTAGATAATATTTTCGTCAGGTATGGAAATACCGTTTATAAACAAAATCTTGGTATCGCCATGGGTACGAACTGTGCACCCCTTGTTGCAGATTTGTTTTTATATTGCTATGAAAGAGATTTCATGTTGAATCTTTCACCAGATACCCAGGCAGATGTTATTGAAGAAATAACTTTAATCTGGCCTCAGCTTATATAGCTGAACAACTCGGTTATGTAGCATGTCAACAGTACATAAGCAAGCTTTCCATGCTGTTTGCGTTGGGAAATACGATTTTGAGATCAGAAAAGTAATTTGCTCACAGGAAGTTAACAATATGACATCTCTGAATTACCCATTAAAGGGAAGCAAACCATGTTACCGAACTGGGCTATAGTTAGGTCTTACACCTTATTCAAAGTTCAAAAGAGTTAGAGCAACCTCATGAATAGTCAGGATTTACTGCACGAGGATTTCATTTCATAATACTCGAGTGCTCGCGGTCAACGGATAACATCAACAATAATACCTAATCCTATCTGAATTTCTTCGTGTATGACATATACTTAACGCCAATAAAAATGCAATTTTTTTATTTTGACATCTCTTTAATATTGACACATCTCGGTATCTGGATGACATATTGAACATTGACAACCCTTTCTTTTCTACTATGGTTAATAATATATATCCTAATCGAATATTTCTTTTCTCGATTTACATCTCCCTATGGAAAATGGGGAAATAATTAACAAATTCTATGACAAGAGAGATGATTTTAATTTTGATATTGTTAATTATCCCCATTTAGATAGGGATGTTCCCCAAGCAACTTCTTCTGCGGTCTATGTGTCTCAACTTATTTGTTTTTCTAGAGTTTGTATTCGAGTTGAGGACTTTAATAATCGTAATCTTTGTATAAATTAAAAGCTACTCCATCTTGGCTACCGTTACCATAAACTTAGTAAAACCTTTGCAATTTTTTCTTATCGTAACCCTGATCTTCTTTCCAAATATAAAAGTAATTTAAGAATTCTTCTGCGACAAGGACTATCACAACCTGACTTCTATGGTGATGTGATTCACAAACTTCGTAAGATCCTTGGTCATGATCACTTTCATACTACCTTTGTTAAACTTGTTAAAAGGTTTATCAGAATAGGTTATGACCCTATAATTTTGAAACGCACTGCATGCCTGGTGGTGAAAATTAATATAGCAGTTGCATATTAACAATGGTGTTATTGCAACATTATCTAAACTTAAGAAAATGCAAACACAATTTACTTTGAACTATACAAGTAAGTATGAATAATGATTTGTAAATATGCAATTTGTCTTGAAAAGCAAATATGGGACACAGCAAGTTTGAAAATAAAAGCATGAGTGTAGTGTGGTGTCTATTAATTAACTTTCAAATATAGCCTTAACGCATGTATTTCAAGTTGTTATACTATAACTACTTTTACACTGTAAATTGTTTCGATATTATAATGTTTTTTTTTTTTTAATATGATATCTTTATTTTCAAAAAAAAAATCGTACATGGTTTGTATATACATTTTGATTTAAAACATATATAATAAAGAGTAAACTTAAGATAATACGATGTTTTTGTTTTTGTTGAATAATTCTGCCCGATCATGTTGTTTTTTTAAATGGATTACATTTTTAACATCATACTAAAAGAGAGACATACAGCAACAAGAAAAACAATACCAAAAAAAAATAATAATAATTTAATAATAATAAAATAAACGAATTCCAGCCAAAGTGATGTTTAACATAATTTTCTTTTAAAGAGTAGTAATGGACGTTCGATTCCCATTTCAAAAACAAGATATGAAAATTAATTTAGGAGAAAGGATCCCCATTTGCTGTTATGTCTGTCTATTTTGTCATTATTAGAACAATATTTTTTCTATTTCTATTCTTTTAAATAAATATGTTTTGTAACATAAACAACTTGGAATGGTTTTCCTACATTTGTTTATGTAAATGAAGTATTTGCATTTATAATTATGAAATTCAATACGTTTACATGTGTTTGCGTATTAACTATACCAAACGTTATGTTTTGCAAACTCAAGTTAATATGTATGTCATGTGTAATTAAGAACCTATGCAAATCTGACCAGAAAGATAGCATATGCATACATTCCCAAAATAAATGATTTACTGTTTCTGTTCCATTGCACAGAAATCGCAAAGATTAGAATTAGCAATTTTAAATTTCAGTAATTTTGTATTGGTTGCTACGATCCTCATAAGATATTTATATTGGAAATTGCGCAATTTTGTTGAAATAGTTGAATATATTGGGATAGTGTAAATATTTTTCCACTCTAGATTAGCGTTTTGAAACCCTTGGTCCCAACTGTGTTGTTGTATAATATCATTGTTAATCTCGCAATTGATGATTCTACAACAATTTATTTGTATAATTGGATTTTAGAAGTTTTTCTAGAAGATTTGGTGTAACGTTTTGTGCATTGATTTGTTCGTTTTTTATTTATTTTTTGAAATTTTGGGGAATACATGATATTAATGATGTATACTTGAGAAAATCTTTTTGTGGTATGTCATATCATAGGTAAGCAAAAATTAAAATTATAAAATTGTTTGCGTCTATAATCGTATATGTGTTCAAAATATGTTATACCATTATAAAGCCAGTCTCTATGAACTATTGGTTTGCCGTTTACTTTTATTATTATTCCATATACTTTTGCTTACTGTTTTAACTTCAGCATGTATATTTATTTTTTTCCCATGCACTATATATTTTGTAAAAAAGGTTTTTTTTTCGAACATTTTTTTGATATCGTTTTCATCAATGTTGCATTCAAAAATTGTGTTTCCTCCATATTTTTCTAATTCATATAAATATATTTGTTTCCATTGACCGGCTGTATTGTCCATTAACCTTTTTATCCAGCTGGCTTTAAGAGAGTATATAAATTTCTGTATATCAATCATTTTAATACCCCCATTTTCGTAATCTTGTACAAGTGTTTTTTTTTTGCATTTTGCTTGGTTTATTGTCCCAAACAAATTCGAACATAATATCGTTTATTTCTTTAATTGTTTCGTTTGGTGGATCGGGTAGGTCGGTTAGTGGATATATTAACTTTGGAAGAGCAAACGTTTTTAAAACAGTAATTTTTCCAAGTAGGGCTAGTTTTCTATGCTGCCAACTTTTAAAACAATTTTTGAACTGTTCTAGTTTAGGTTCCAGATTAAGTTTAAACACATCAATCTTGTTTGTATTGAAAACCATTCCAACAGCTTTTGCTTTTTCAGATGACCAAATAAACCTTCGATTTTCTAAAAATTGTATTTGACTGTTTTTCAATGTACCTACTCTTAAAACACTGCATTCTGAGGTGTTGAGTCTCAAACCAGATATATTTCCAAAAGAATCCAAAGTATGAATTAGTTTCTCAAATGACTGTTTGATCCATCAGTTAGGAAAGTTGCATCATCAGCAAATAATTTGTTTTTAATCTCAATGTCTGCTATAGTAATGCCTTTTATATCCTTATTGTTTTTTATTTCAAAAGAGAGCAATTCTAAACATATAATAAACAGATACGGTGATAGTGGGCATCCCTGTCGAACCTCTCGTTTAATCGAGAAAAAATTCGTTATGTGTCCATTATTAATGACACTACTTTTAGCGTCGTTGTAAAATAGCTCTATCCATTTAATAAAATTATCTTCAAAATTAAAGTGTCTTCAGTAATTAATTAAAAATATATGATTTATGCTATCAAATGCTTTCTTGAAATCGGAAAATAACAGCAGACCAGGAACATTGCGTTCTTTAACATGATCTAAAACTTCAAATAAAAGACGTATGTTTTCTCCAATATATCTTCCTTTTATGAAGCCAGTTGGAGAGCTATCTATTATTGCTAATATGACGCGTTTTACCCTATTTGCAATAGCTTTTGTAGCGATTTTATAATCTGTATTATAGTAGACTAATTGGGCGTCAGTATTTTTAAAATGTTGTATCTTTTCCAGATTTTGGAATCGGTGTTATATAGCTTTGTTTTTGAAGTTCATTTAGATGTCCACATCTAAAAGAGATGTCCACATCTAAAAGAATGGTTAAGTGAATTAATGAGAAAACATTTGATGTCGTTCCAGCACATTCAAACTCCGTTAAAACTCCTTCGCATTTTTGTTTTTCAGTTTCGTTAAGTTTTGGAATTGAATCATTATAGAAATATTTGTCCGATGATGTTCGTTTTGTTTCTGTTTATAATTTTGAATAATATTCGTTGAGAGCTTTTAAAATATCTTTTGTGTTTGAAACAGTTTTTTCTTTAACTTTTAACCTATTTATTGTTTTGCTTTCAGCCTTTTTCTTTTCTAAATTTGAAAAATACTTAGTGTTTCTTTCATCATTTTCAACCTTTTCTGATATTGAACGCAAAATAAAACCGTTTAATCTAGTCTCTAGTATTTTTTCGAGTTCATTCTTATACGCCTCATATTCCACTTTTAATGAGTGTAACTCCGTTTCATTCGACGTCTTTTCAATTTTTGACTCTATGTCTTTTATATCCGATGCCATTTTTTTTCAAGAAAAATGATGGAAAGTATTTTATTTTGACTTGAAAATACAGCATATTATTCAGTTAATAAGTCTTTTTTCTGTTTTGCAGATGTATACTTTATAGTTTCATTTCTAATTGTTCCTTTTAAGATTTCCCAGAGGGTATTTGCATTTGCATTATTATTTCAGCCAGCTATTTCGCTATTTTCTTGGTATTCTGTTTGTAATAATATGCTATTATTTAATTTGATATATCCAGGGCCTTTTAGATTGCTTGCTAAATCTAAAGAAATTGTAACAATTGAGTGATCTGTTTTAAAACCTGTCTTTATTTGACTTAGCGAAACATTTTTAACAAGACTGCCAGAAATTAGAAAATAATCAAGGCGGCAAACTATTGGTGGTGTGTTATTTGAATGTCATGTATATTGGCGTTTTGTGGGATTGTGTAATCTCCAAATATCCGATAAACTATGTGTATCCATTAGTCTTTGCAACTTTAATCTACATTTATTGTGATCGCTAATTCGACCATTTTTCTTATCTAATTTATGTTCTAAAACTGTATTAAAATCTCCACCTATTATAACGTTATTTTCATCATTATTCAAAATAAAGTTATCTAGTTTTCTATTACAGTAGGGTCGTCCATATTTGTACCGTAGATGTTTATTATAACATTTTTTTCCCCTCTAAATGTAAAGCCTGTAATCGACCTACTACTATATCTGAATAGGAAATAAATTCAACATTCTGACTGGTTTAAAAGAATACCGACATCTTCACTATTACTACTATTTTTATTATAATGTTAATAATACAACACTTAGGAACCTATATTGGGGGTCTCAAGACACGTTTACGAACCTGCACAAACCCAGCGCAGTCTGCACTCGGTAAAAACAGTATAGGAACAGACGAAGAGAAAGACATATGCAACAATCACAATTGTCCAGGTTTATATTTATAGTTCGTACTGAAATTCCAGTAAGGTTAATGATTGTATTACTATTTTCTCAAACTTGTTTCCCAGTGTAGGTTCTGTTTCGTTTAGGCTATGCAGTTCAGCAGCTGTAGGGTTGCATATTCCTTGACTTATAGTTCGTAGTTCAGGTGTATTATGTTGGTTTGTAATAAATACGTCCGAGGGCTTATCTTAAGCGATGTTCCGTCTGTCTTGGTGCACATAATTTTGAAACATACACGTAGCATACAGTTTTCGTCCACAGCTAGCAAAAAAGTCGTATCACTGCAAAGTAGAAATGCTTGTTTGTATTTAGCAATAAAACAAAGTCTCTGGTTGTGTTGATGCACAGTGAACATTTAGTTGTGCTAGTTTTTATTCAAAATTAAGATTAAAAGAAGCAATACCAGTCAAATCATTTCCAATCTTTTAATTATCTTTCACATACCCTGTAATTAAAAGAAGCAATACCAGTCAAATCATTTCCAATCTTTTAATTATCTTTCACATACCCTGTAAAACATGTTAAACCTCCTATTTATATTTCATTGTTTAATGCCAATCTGTATTTGAACATAAAATTATACATGTACAACACATAATTATATTGGTACTTTTGGTATTTTATTTTTCATCATTTGTCTAAGCGGTTTTATTTCTTAAAATCGAAAAATAACAAATAAATAACACGATGATTAGTGTACCAAAACGTATAGAAGCTGTTCACTGTACGGTGTGTATTCATCATTGTACTATACTGAACAAACATATTGCAGCAAAGGGCGGCCATAACATTACAACTGTTATTATACGTATACCAAGGCCTAACAATTCAAGCTCTGATTTCTACAGGTGTCCGTTATCAATTTACATGAATTTCTTTTGATTTCGAGCACTGATATTTAAAAGATAAGTACTGTCTTTTCAAATCATGTATCAAAATTTGTTTGTATAAACCGATAATTAGGACTGATAATGTTCAATTTGTGAAAGCCTATATTCTCGAAGAAAATGTGTAACTGTTTGATTGGTCCATCAACAAAAATAATATAAACTGTTCTCTGTAACATTTATTTCAATATGAAGAACCGTACTAAACTTACTTTTATTTAGATGTTATATCTGAAACCAGTATAACTATATTGTGTTCTATTAACATGATTAAAAGGGCATATATATATCTGTCTCAAAATATATTCACCCACTTTGTTTTTAAGAAATGAAATATTTCTAGCGGGTTTATATTGTCCCAGACCAATACCTGGTGGGCGGGACTTGATAACAATCTATACCAAGAATCGAAGGCCCGCGATTTCGTTTTGTTTCAAGTGAAAAACACCAGATTTGTTTGATCTCGCATATCATAAACCCGCTAGAAATATTTTATTTGTTATCTGACATTGATTTTTATGGGTTTTTTTATACACATATTTTCAAGAGACTGAACACAATACCGACACATTCTGACAACTTACAATGTGTGTCCATCTCTGTGCACCAAACGAAGAAAATATGCAACTTTATCGTATTTATCTTGTTTATCGTATTTTTAACAATTTCATTTGTTGTTTGAACCTAACGTTGCTTTAAACTAACGTAATCGTTGTTTTGGATGTTTGTTTTCCTACGTCGAAAATTGTTTAAAATGACGTTGTATTAGTACGTAACAGTTGAAGGACGTAACGTCAGAGGTCTTAATAGATTTTTTAAAACACCTCAAAAACCAATCAGCATTGAGTATTTTAATAAACCATGTTAGATTTGTTTTTAAATATCAGATTATATTACTATAACGCTAGGTTTTATGTATGTACGATTGTTTAATTATTCTCATCTAGTAAAACAACCAATGTTTTTGTCTGCCAGATAGTTTTAAATTAAAACATGATTACTAACAATAAGTTGTCACTTGAAATTTTAAAAATAAAGACCAATAAACCAACACAATCCCTCGTCTCACTAGTTATATTTTATAACAGTTCAATCAAAATCTTTTTTTTAAAATTAAAATCACTATTTTTCTGAATGGCTCAGTAACTTATGTTGGATGCCAAATAATTAAAAACTTAATGCAGGACGTAGCCAGTCTAAAATAAAGAACACATTTACAATTTTAGCTACGAATTATTCGTTTTCAACAGCAGTACCACCGCCAATTTGCAGTACAACCAATCTTCAACAAGGATTACGTGTTCTAAAAGCACAGTGGCGACAGGAGGATCCGCCATAGGTTATTATTTATTGAAACTATATGAGGTCATTTACTCGAGTACTACATGTATATTAGCGCAATGACCTTATCTTTTTCTGTATCGATTTCATTATTATTGTAACCTAGGTCACCTTGTGTTTCATTTGTCTATTTGAAGATTAAATCTTGTATGCTCTCTAACATTGGTACTGTTACCATTACGTGGTTCGCGTATTAACTTTCAGACCCCATCCATCCCTTCTCCAAGAAGGGAAAATGGGGTTGGCTGGGGTATGAAATACAACTTTAATATCAGTTTGAAAAGAGTTTATGTTGTAAAATTAAATTATTTAATACGTAACTGCAAATAGGTTATCGCATTATTTTCAGTAAAATATGTTTTTAAAGGTCCTGTTTTAAAATCGCTTAATGGAAATAAGGCAGTACTACGTATAAGTAATACGTACTGCTACACTGACTGATTTAAACATTTGACTATGTATGTATCATTATGACTATGTATGTATCATTATAAACATATTGGTTGGCGAATTGAAAATCTGGTCTATGGCACTAAGGACACGGACATAATTCAGTGTATATGTAATTATATACGAGTTTGCAATGTGTGTACCAGTAATCCAGTAAAACCAATGCTCGACGTCTAATAATATGAAAATCAGATACTTAATTCTAATCGTCACATTTATGACTTGGATTCATGCACTGTACATGCATGAATAATGTATGTTTTAGATGGGTATGTTATATTTTGAAACTAATGATGGAGTATTGTTTAGAATTTCGGCTAATGCAAACATTAGTGTGTAGCTTTACATGGCAGAATTTTTCCGGAAAACCTTAACATACTTTTTAAACAGCCATGTTGGAAGACAAATTTAAGTCTTAAATTCGCCATCGCTACTCATTCATGGCTACACCACGTGTTTACACATTTTCCCAGATTTTCTTCTCGATATTAGTTTACCCTTTCTGATATTTAGCATTGTAGCCCATTGCTTGTGAGCGAAACAAGTAGTTCCTTAATCCCTGCGTTTAAAGTAAAATTATTATACATGTTTTAAATGTATGTATTGGGTTTCCGTATGTTGATTATTGTATATTATGTGGGTACTTAATGGTTCTTCTGCTTATTGTTGACCACTTGGCGTTATGGAGTGTTGCACCATTCGCAATCTCTCGGTCATAGCCATTTCCGATTAGAAACAACTATTTTCAGTTTGAAAATAAGTTCTGTGCGGAACTAGATCAGATCGTGTAACAGTCTGCTATATGAAAAACTGTTATCTGATTGATCCTCTTACATTTCTCTAAATGTGACAAACTCTTAAAAAGTAACAGTATAGTTAAATGCATCAATCCTGTTGTTGATTGTTCTCGATATGTTGACGACTTTGTTATATGTTATCGTGCAAAAAACATGAAACCTATTGAGAGACAATTACAACAATGTCTCAATAAACTTCAGACCTGATCTGATGAACATGGTTTTAAATTTTCTAAATCTAAACGAATTGTATGCACTTTTGTCAATTACGTAAAGATCACGAAGACCCTCATCTAACACTAGATGGGTCACCAATACCAGTAGTGGATGAGACTAAATTTCCTGGTGTTATTTTTGACCTTAAATTAATGTTTATACCACACCTTAAAGGTCTTGAAGGCCAAATGCCTTAAAACTCTTAATTTACTTAAAGTTGTTGCAAACACTAATTGGGGAGCAGATCGAAAAGTACTTTTACAACTTTATAGATCTATTAACAGATCAAAGCTGGACAAAGCTCGATAGTATATGGATCGAATTGCAAATCATACTTGAAGATGCTCGATTCTATACATAATCAAGGATTCGCCTTAGGTGCCTTTCGTACATCACCAGCCAAAAAGCTAATGAACCATCACTGTCTCATCTACGGGACAAATTAGCCCTTCAATATGTCATTAAATTACAATATAACCATTCAAATGCAGCTTTCGATACCGTTTTTAACCATAATTATGAACTTCTTTTTGATCGAAAACCACTTCTAATAAGTAAGTCAACCACTTTTGTTTGTGTGTGTTTCGTTTTCTCTGCAAGCGGTATACTACAATGGCATGACAATCAGTTTACTATGAGTTTCCAGACATAAAGGGTATATATTATACCGAATTTGCATAGTCCACTCTTTGTTTAATGTGACGTCATCCGGTCCATAAAGTTGCATATTGACCGGGCGCCCGGTTCGATAGCTATATTAACGGACGTGTGAAAAAAACGACGTCAGAATAAATCGTAAAACGTATAGATTTAATTTGTTGGTCGGATTCGGTCCATATAACAATCTAGGTCTGACTGCCCAGTCCACAAACTTGCATATGGACCTCAGCACCATACATTATCTGTTAAATAAATGTACCTTGATCGGCATTTATTACTGTGCTTTTATCTTGTAAACCAGTTTGTATAAATAGATTTAAACATTAATAAAAGCATGGCATGTTGTCAGTTTGTCTTATAAAAATACGATCGAATAAAAACCAAGACTGGCTCTCATTTTAGTGGTTATATATTTTTTTTAATTTTTAAATTAAGAATCAAAATAAAATCGTCCAATACTAAAACATATCAGTCTTTGTCTGAATATCTCTGTGAACTTATATTTGATGCCAAGCCAATTCAAAAGAAATTAATCGGGATGTATAGTACAATGTACTAAAATCGCCTGAAATAGTGAGGTACGGTGGAAAAGAGATCGCTTTTACATGTCTTGGAATCTTTAAAGTTTAATATTAGAAAGAATCAAATTATAAATGTGGATGCACTCTTGAAGGGTTGCATTGAGCTTACAGAGATGGATGTATGTGGCATGTTAAGGATTGATGAAAATGGGCAGTAGAGACTCGCTCAAAATGTCGGTGGTAAGAGAAAAATGATCCTATGCATTTTTGACATATGTGCAAGCATCTGTTTTTTTAAGCATCTAAAACGCCATCAGAAAATATATGACGATTATAAGAGTGGCAGCCACGAAATATAGTGGGTATGCATAGCGAATGTATGAAGAGCAGTTTAGTCTAAGACAATTCATGCATGTACAATCAAAGTTAATCATTTATTCTGACTTGTGGGTGAGTACATTGAAAATGCCCCATCAAAAACAGCTTTCGCGCATAAAAATTTAATTTTTCAAGCGATTTTGAAAAGTAAGGTATTTTTATTTACTACTAAATATGTCTGTTTTACTGATAACAAATTATTAAGTCACTAGATGAACTTTGTCTTAAACGTCCAAAAAACCTTTGGCAGAAACAAACGCCCAAGTTTGGTAAAACAAATCCTCACTGTTACCCTATTTCCATATCAATTAAACTGGACAGTGAAATAAAGTCATTCTCTTCCGATAGTCTATATTCTCTAACAAGCAAAGCAGTATTAAAAAAACAGATACATTTTGTTGCATGGCATTAATAATTTGTTGGAACTTAGGGTTTAATTTAATTAAGTTATTTAATCAACGAAATAAATCAGTTTCAATGCTTTATGAACATTATCATATTTTAAATGGACACTCGGCAATTCAACAAAATATATATCAATGGAAATCCTTAAGGAATTCGTCAAATATTCACGTCCCGAGATGTAGATGTGGGCACTTGTCATACTGCAAAAAAAATTCTCAGGATTTCATTGGTCAATGCGCCGTAGACATGAGCCCATGTCTACGTCTCGAGACGTGAACATAGGACGAATTCCCCGTAGGTACCCGATTACTCAAATACACAAAAACAAAATGGCGACGATAACGTTGCCGATTCGTTTTGGAAACCGCCGATTGTTTCCTTCCTATCGCTTTTCTGCGCTTTCCACTGTGTGTTAAAGTCTGAAATAATCGTAAGTGTATATTTTTTGGCAATTTTACAGATAATAAAACATTAACATAGTGACAAAATTAACGTTTATTTTATTAAAAAAATCGTTAAATTTAACGACGTTAGAGCGATGACGTCACGAAAGTAAACAACGTCTAGTTAGAGGCACGTTACGGGAAAATTGGTGTTTTTGGCTTTTTTTTCTTAAATAAATGGTTACAATTTTGAAGTATGACAAATTCGTTATTAGGATTCTTGACGGGGAACATGGGCTCACATTCCCTGCCTGGAAATATATATTCCCCCTCGCCTAACGGCTCGGGTGAATATAATTTCCAGGCAGAGAATGTGATCCCATGTCCCCTGTCAAGAATCCTAATAACTAATAATGTCTTCCGCCCATTGCTCAATCAAGCCCCTAGAATTTTGCTTTGCATATGACAAATCGTGTTATGTTACAATAGCACAATTTGAAAAATACTGAAATTGAAAACGTCTGATTGGATGCATATTAACTTTTTTTTTATTACAAAATTATATTTAAAATTGCAAAACAGTTTTAAAACCTGGCATTCAAATATGACATCACTTCCGTTTAAAAATGTTAAATTAAAACCGGATATAAAAATCGAACAGGAAAAGTAGCATTCAAGGACGACAATCAACCACAAACACAGACATGTGTTTAAGGAAAAACTGGGGTAATGAATGTCATTGATCATTTATGTGTTTTACTTATATGCTGCCTTATTTGTTCGAGAGTATAACCTGGCTGGGATATCTTTATTTACACTGTCCTGTGTATTGGAATAACAATAGGGTAAGAGTGAGATTTGGTGCACCCTAGAACATGGTTTAAACCGCCAGCGGGCTTTTTTGTCATTGATCGTCCAATGCGGTAGCCCTGTTGTCAACCGTTTTGTGTTTGCGGTGTCATATCTTGCCTTTTATTCATCTTTATAGTTGTTGTTTGTTTCTGTGTGTGTTGGTGGTTGACAGTCGCCCTTGAATGCTACTGTTCCTGTTCGTATTGAATATCTACTTTTAAAACGAGGCCCTCGGTCACTTACGATTAATTAACAAAACCATGTATTTAAATTATGTGTAGCATATTACTGACATAACGTAGAATCGATCCATATAAACACAAACAGTATGTGAACTGTTACTATTGTTCGCCGTTTTCCCTCATTGTATATTAGTGACGTATGTAAACTTTGCATGTGTGTGTACTTAAATGCATTTCTGGTATCAATAACTGTATTTACTAAATTTACCTTTTTCGTATTTCATATGCGTAAATAAAGTATTACAAATGTACATTGAATCAAGTCTCAATTCAAATCTCCAGAACATGCAATTGTATCACCCGATCCTGTTCTGTTATCCGCTATTAGCTCAGATACCACTATTGATTTGGTGCTTCTGATTGGTTGAAAAAAGTATAGGGTCTATTAGGGCATATAGTCAGATTGTAAGGTAGATTTTGATTGGATTAAATTACCCAAATCATAACAAATCCCCAAAAAACATCAAAATATTATGTTTCCATCATAAAACATGTTTATTTAGGATATTTTGACTGAAATTTGCATTTTTATGGATACAATTTTACTGAGAGTATATTTGCAAAAAGTAAAATGTCTTTACTGCCATTCTGGGGGTGGCCACCTTCAGTGAACTATTAGAGGCTGAAAGCATCAGATTATCCCCAATTTGCTGGTCATTTTTGAGTGTCTCTAAGATAGTTCTTTAAAAAAAGTTAGGGTTTATCATCCATTCCGATATAGGAATAGGGGTTGTAGGCCAAAAGGCTATAATGGAGGCCTATTGGAAATGCAATAGTGGTATATGACCAGTAGTAGTAAGTTGTGAGGGGTGTTAGTCTGCTGGTAATGATAACAGCAGGCACCTTTTAGACTGTACAGTGTATACTGTTAGCGCTAGTAACATATAACGTCAGACACTGGCAGCAACTTCTTGATCCGCCAATCAAAATCATGCGCATGGTTCACTCACTTTCCAAAACGGCAGCGCAATTTTTAGCCTCCATTTTGTACAAGAAAGTCGTCAACACGGAAACGAATGAAATGAATTCAACGGTAAGTTGTTTTTCTCGTTTGCAGTATAGTAGACACGTTGTTGTTTCGTGTGTGTTTCTGAATACGTTTTATTTGTACAATTTGTTCTTTACCAATATTTTTAGTCACGTTCTTCAACTTCTTGAAGTTTATGAAGTTCTTCATAGGCCTAATTAAGTTTCGATTTTGATTAAACTTAGATACATCGAGAAAATTCATTAATTAAAATAAAGTCTTATTTTTGGCTTCTGAACTGTACATGTTCGATTTAGGCATAATTAACATGATAAATGCATATACAGTATACATGTACGCGCAGACGCGGGACTTGTTGGTCAGTTGGTGACAATAACCGAAATTAAGATTTTCGATCAGTTAATTTTCTCTTCGGTGAAACAATCTAGACTTGTGCATAATTATATGTTATTTAACAATTTGAATATTTTAAGGAATGTGGCGTTTAATTATTTTGTTATTCAACGTCGCCATAGTCGCTCAGTAGAAAGGAACGAAAACAATGGGGACGATATATATGCGTGTCATTAGAAGACCTTTGTGTTTACCGTAGTATGTCTTAAAACTGCTGCTGCTGATCTGGAAATACTGCTGATGTTTCGCTTCGAAATCAAATGCAACCATGATTTACTGAAAAAAGGACTGTTTTTGCATATTTTCATTAAACTATACTCCATAAAATATCTACAACCTCGTTTGGCCCTTATAGAATGGGTTCCCTTATCATTTACTCCACCCACCTCCTCTAGCCTAATAAATTAACTCCTATGCATTTTTTTTATTATTCTGACGTTCTATTTAACTGCATATACTCGCCAATATGAAAAAATTCAAAAGAGCATTAAAACATGTATTTTAACACACTACCCCCTCCTCCACCCCACCCCACGACCTGACCTTACGGTGGCATAGACGTGACATGTGAGAAAAATAATTTATCTCGTGGCCACGAAATTATTATGTCGTGGCCACGACTTATTATCTCGTGGCCTCGACAATTATCTCGTGGCCACGACTTATTATCTCGTGGCCTCGACTTATTATCTCGTGGCCACGACTTATTTATCTCGTGGCCACGACATAATAAGCCAATCAGAAGTGCTAAATAAATTCGCTAGAAATCGCGACTTTTCACCCAAATTGGGGTATGGGCTCCATCTCCCCCATACCGGCGCCACCCCACCCCCACCACCCCCATCCGGCCACGCCAATTTTTATTTTTTTACATATTGCTGATTTGTTTTTGGTCCATTCATAAACTTATAGATATGTTGCCTACCCACCCACCCCCTCCTCCGCCCCCACCCACCCCGCCTAACCCATCCCGCCTTACCCACTCGAAACCCGATGTTTTTTCCCACATATTTCTGTGCTGTTTTGGTCTATTCACAGACTTATAGCTACGTTTCCCCCCTTACCCGCCCCAACACCCCGCACCCACCCTCCGCCTAACCCACTCGAAGCCCGATATTTTTTTATTTTTATTTTTACATTATTTCTGTGTTGTTACGGTCCATTTCTAGATTTATAGCTATGTTGCACCCCCACCCCGCCTAACCCACGCGAAACCTGTTTGTTTTTCTTTTTTTTACATATTTCTGTTGTTTATTTGGTCCATTCATAGACTTAAAGTTATGTTGTCCCCCCCATCCGCACACCCCCATGCCCAACCCACTCGAAACCCGATTTTCTTTTACATATTGCTGTGTTGTTTTGGTCTATACATAGACTTATAGCTATGTTTCCCCCTACCCTCTCCCGCACCACTCCACCCAATACGCACCACTCCGCCGGGGGGGGGAGGGGGGTGGAAACGTAGCTATAAATCTGTGAATAGACCAAAACAACTCAGAAATATGTAAACAAACAAACACATCGGGTTTCGGGTGTGTTAGGCGGGTTGAGTTAGGCGGAGTGGGTGGGGGCGGAGGAGGGGGGCAGGCAAATTAGCTATAAGTCTATGAATGGACCAAAAACAAATCAGCAATTTGTAACAAAAAAAATTGGCGTGGCCGGATGGGGGTGGTGGGTGGGGGCGCCGGTAGGGGGAGAGGGAGCCCATACCCCAATATGGGTGAAAAGTCGCGATTTTTAGCGATTTTTTCAGCACTTCTGAATGGCTAATTATGTCGTGGCCACGAGATAAATAAGTCGTGACCACGAGATAATAAGTCGTGACCACGAGATAAATAAGTCGTGGCCACGGGATAATAAGTCGTGGCCACGAGATAAATAAGTCGAGGCCACGAGATAATAAGTCGTGGCCACGAGATAAATAAGTCGTGGCCACGACATAAATAAGTCGTGGCCACGACATAATAAGTTGTGGCCACGACTTAGTAACTCGTGGCCACGAGATAAATTATTTTTCTCACATGTCACGTCTATGCCACCGTATGACCTCCACCTTAACCTTATGATTTTTTGTTGTTGGTTTGATGTTTTACGTCATTTTCAATATGTTTTTACTTTTACGTCATTCTCAACACTAATCCGAGCCTTCTCTACCCCTGAAAAGCCTTTTTTGTTATTGTGTGCTTATTAGGATAAGAGGAACTCCTATAGTGAAAACATGGGGATTAATAAAAACACAGTCATGCACTTTCAACGTTGTTTGCGGCGTCGGGTCTATTTATTACGATAATTTAGACTAACAAATAGATCAATTAATGTTTATTATACCAAGTTGCAATGATAAAACTGCACTTTTATCGTTTGTAGGGACACAATAAAACATTTTTGAAATATTTATGTTTTGAACTTATAAAGTACCGGTACACTATCCGCCATATTGTCATTTTGAATATTAATTAAATTCCCGTAATATTCTTGCGCAAGGTGAAGGCATTCATTGTCCCCTCATCAGATAACTGCACTATCAACCACGTTTATCAACTGACAACATAGAGGGGTTTTAGGAGTGGAATTAACTGTTCTTGGGAGTATAAGTAGGATTTAAAATTTAAAGATCTATAAACAATTGGATGTTGTTCATTGCGAGTGTCAAAAGGAAAAGTTGGTCGCAATTTTAAAAGTGTCGCAATTTTGCGGTAAATATTTATCAACCAGTAGAACCAGTACTGTACACATTCCACCATCAGTAAAAATCGACCCTTCCTCACAAGTCGAGCTCCCAGTGGATTTGAACCGCTGCGTGGATAGGCGAGAAGGTTTGCAACGCAACGTCGTTAGCCACTCGGCCACGGAGACGCCTGATCCCATATTGTTACCCACTCAGGGTTGCTGTGCAATTTACACGTCTGGACACATTTTTAGCTCGACTGATCAGAGATCAGCAGAGCTTATGCCGTGGTGCGGCGTCCGTTCGTCTGTCTGTCCGTCTGTCCGTAAACTTTTATTTGTAGCGACTACTCCTCTCAGACTACTGGATGGATATTCATGAAACTTTACAGAAGTGTTTGCCAATGAAGTCTAGTTGATCCTAGCAAAAATTCATGTTGATGTGAAATCCAAAATTGCCGCCAAAGCTAAAAATAGCTTTTTAAAATACAAGTTTGTAGCGACTAATTCTTGAAAACTATAAGTGATATTGATATGGGACTTTTCTAAAATGATCAGCATGACATGATGTTGGTCCTTGTCAAAAATCGTTTTGATTCGACGTTAAACATGGCTGCCAGTGGCCATCTTTGTTTACATAGAGTTATATAGTAAAAACTTGTAGCGACTACTCCTCTGAAACTACTTTCATGAAATTTCACAGGAATATTGCTCTTGATGTCTAGTTGATCCTAGAAAAATTTCAGGATAGCCGGAAATTCAAGATGGCCGCCACGGCTAAAAATAGATTTAGTTGAAGTCTAGTTGATCCTAGCAAAAATTCATGTTGATGTGAAATCCAAGATTGCCGCCAAAGCTAAAAATAGATTTTTAAAATACAAGTTTGTAGCGACTAATTCTTGAAAACTGTAAGTGATATTGATATGGGACGTTTTCTAAAATGATCAGCATGACATGATGTTGATCGTTGTCGACATTTATTTCGATGCGACTTTAAACATGGCCGCTAGCGGCAATCTTTATTTACATAGATTTATATATTAAACACTTGTAGCGACTACTCCTCTGAAACTACTTGACAATTTTTTATGAAACTTCCCAGGAATGTTGCTCTTGTTGTCTAATTGATCCCAGATTTTTTTTAGATCGGCCGGAAATTCAAGATGGCCGCCATGGCTAAAAACAGATTTTAAAAAAAAGTTTGTAGCGACTACTTCTTGAAAACTGTAAGTGATATTGATATGGGACTTTTTCTAAAATGATCAGCATGTCATGATATTGATCCGTGTCGAAAATTATTTTGATTCGACATTAAACATGGGCGCCAGTGGCCATCTTTGTTTACATAGAGTTTGTATAGTAAAACTTTGTAGCAACTACTCCTCTGAAACTACTTGGCGGATTTTCATGAAACTTCACAGGAATGTTGCTCTTGATGTCTAGTTGATCCTAGCTCAATTTCAGGTCGGCCGGAAATTCAAGATGGCCACCACGGCTAAACATAGATTTTTAAAAACAAGTTTGTAGCGACTACTTTTTGAAAACTGTAAGTGATATTGATATGAGACTTTTTCTGAAATGATCAGCATGACAAGATGTTGATCCTTGTCGAAAATTATTTTGATTCTACATTAAACGTGGCCGCCAGTGGCCATCTTTTTTCACCTAGAGTTATATAGTAAAAACTTTAATTTGTAGCGACTACTCCTCTGAAACTAATTGACAGATGTTTATGAAACTTCACAGGAATGCTGATCTAGCTATCAAAATCTATCAATAGAGCTTCAAGGTCATTGACCTCTTGTTTATTACAGAACTCCTCCAAATAGCAACCAAACATGTACGTCATTTTTCAGCACTTTCCTTTTAGGTTATATATATGGTGTCATTAATTATTGACCAAGGAGGCCCTATGTTTGTAGTTAGCTTTAATGAAATATAAAACAATTATATAAAGCATGCTCTAAAAGAAATCCGAAATATTGTAAAAATCTCTGCCGTACATATGTAGGAGTCGAACCCGGACTCAGTTTTTAGCTCTACTGATCAACAGACATTTGTTCGTCGTCCGTTCATCCGTCCGTAAAAAAAACTTGTGGCGACTACTATTCTGAAAGTACTGGATTAATCTTCAAGAGGGTAAAACGTTACAAAAATGTTTCCCATAAGGTCTAATTAATTCTTGGAAAATTTCAGGTTTGTGTGAAATTGTAACCAGGGTATGATTATGAAATATGGTTTTAATTGCTTTATTAATAATGATCTTATAAGAGAGTGTGACAGGGTCCGACAAATCTTGCTGGCAACAGAAATTGAACTTGGTAGCCCGGAATGCGTGAGGTGGTCTCATTCTTCATTGGGTTAGTTTAGTGTTGTTGGGGTGGGTGGGGGGCTTAAATAAATATTTGAGTTATCTGGGAACGAAACCATTCTTCCATTGTGGTATCGATAGAAATTTCTGGTAGTCCGGACATCAACTCTTGGCAGCCCGCAAACTCAGGGCATGTGGATTTGTTGGACCGTGTGTGATGACCTTTGATCTGGCAGATCTAGGTGTCCCACGGGACCGAAAAACAAATGCAAAATAGTGTAATTTTTTTCCCAATTATTGAAAAAAACATCGCAATCTGAAAAAAACATATATATTTTAGATATATATATAATTTTTTTACATGATGTACTATGTTGTACTGATACATCCCTTATGCTAGAGATGTAATAGTGTTTCGAATTTAATATACCTTTTAGGCTTTTACTTCGCCCTAACAAAATTTTGACGTAAACAATTCTCAATTGGCAATTTTATCGATTGAATTTTTATATATTTGTTTTAAGTTTGTTTCTTTTTAAAATTATTCCTTACTATACTAAATCCACATCAAAAACATCAAAATCATGTTTCTTGAACATAATATGGGTGGTCCACTATACAACTGACACTTACACACCTTAAAGTCTCTATCCCACCATCAACAGGTAAAGTTTATAACATATGTGTACCGTTTCTAAACCTTCTGACGACGAGTTATATATATAACTTACATATTTTGACAATCCGAACTCAGTAGACAGTATAAACGGCTTTAACCAGTCAAGCCAAAACCCAAAATGGGAACGTCGAATTAAGACTCATAATTCATTTTACGCATATTCAATGTCGGATATTTTAAGTACCAGTGAATGAACATATATTTTTAATCAGCAAATATACATAATATTTTATGACCTGTACACCTGGATATGGTTTGGATAAACAATTTGTAGTGTAATTTTGCAATTATTTGGTGAGTTAGGTCTTTTAAAACACTAAATCTTTTTTAGATTTTTTTTTAAATATTTGTTTTTGGGAGCGGCAAAAAAAGTTCAGGGCCGGGGCCTAAACAATAAGGATGGTCGGAAGACCAGAAACAGGTCTTTTCTTTTCTTTTTTTTGACCTTAAACTAAATATGTAAAATTCGCAATTGAAGAGTGGCTTGGAAGGTTTTATATATAGATGTAAGTTGAGTTTTAGGGCTGAAAAATGTCAGTTAGATAAAGGGGAAAGTTAGGTTTGTTGTAAAGACTTACTTTTACGTTAATATTGAATATTTGATAAGGTGGACAACGCATATATAATTAAGCAGAAGAAAATGATATATGAAGTTGATATACATATAGTTATTAAGATTCCCCACCCGGTGATACAATCCAAGATGGCCAGAAAGCTAAAAAAGAGTTTGTAGCGATTTCAAAACAATAAAATGTAATACTGATATAGGACCTTTACTAAAATGATCAACATGACATAATGTTGGTATTAGACGAAAACCATTTTGATTTAACATCAAACATGGCGACCAGCGGCCATCTTTGTTGACATAATGTTATATCGGAAAATATTGTGGCGACTACTCCTCCGAAGTTCTAAAATGGATTTGTATGAAACTTTACAGGAATGTTGCCCTTTAGGTGTAGTTGATCATAGCAAACATTCAGGGTTGATGTGATATCCAAGATGGCAACCAAAGCTAAAAATAGATTTTTAAAAAAAGAAATTTGTAGCGGTTTTATTCCTCTTAAACTATAAGTAATACTGATATGGGACCTTTATTAAAATGATCAGCATGACATATTGTTGATCCTTGTTGAAAATCATTTTGATTTGACATCCATCATGGCCACCAGTGGTCATATTTTTTTACAAAGAGGTATATAAGAAAATCTTGTGGCAACTACTTCTCTTAAACTACTTGAAAGATTTTTATGAAACTTTATAGGAATGTTTCTCTTGATGTCAAGTTCACTGTAGAGATCCGTACACCGGATCTTGGTCAAGACCCCGTTCACTAGTACGGAGTTTTGGTCAGCCATGTTGTAGAAAACGTGCGGATAACAACAGCAAAGGTAGGTTAACCACGTTTTTCTCCTATTTTTGTTCATGTATATGAATAATCAGTATTGCTATATGTTGCGGAAACATTTCCCCGTTCAAATATTACCGTACATTGTTGACATATTACTTTAAATGCTACAATTCGGATCAAAGAAAAACAATTGCCGGTGCTGAAATTCGCCCAAAGTACCCTTCAGCAATAAATATCTCATTAATTTTCAAGTAAATGAAAATTTTGAATTGGCAGATTTATTTTTTTCCCAATATACGTGCATGTTCAAAATTTCAGCATCATTCATCCGAAATTGGCCGAGATATGAATCGAAACAAAACGTGCCCAGCGTAACTAATTCATATAAAAAGACGCTGATTTGTGTACGGAGTCTTGTCCATGTACTGTACGGGGTTTTGCAATGCTAAGATTGTTTTCGCTGCTCTGCACTGAAGTTATTTACTTATATTTGTAGTAATTCTTAGACATTATTTAGGTCCTATATGTCTTATATCATTTTGTATTGTTAAGACGAAAAAATGTAGAAAACTAAAACTTAAAAGGGGTAATTCTTGAGAAAGACTCCGTACTTATTCCAAATAACTACATGTTCTACAAACTAAGTCCAGACGTATATTATTGTCTGTTAGAATTGATACAGTTGTCCAATTTTAGCTCATTGTGACCACAGTTAACGTCATATAATTTTTTTTCTCATTTACAACAATCCATTATATTGGTCAATGTTTATTCAACTTAGAAATGAGGTAATTGCTTTAATCCGCGAATCTAAGGAATCATACAAGTCAAAACTTACATCCCAGTTAACTGATAAATCAATCCCCACGGGTAAATGGTGGCGTATAGCAAAATCGATCTCTAAATTGAACAAAGTAACTCAACCAAACTTTCCAATTAAAAATAACGGTCGTATTTTAATACATCCAGTAGACAAAGCAAACGCATTGAATTCTTCCTTTTCATCTCATATTGAACATGAACCGGAATTACCTACTTTTCATAATCGCACTGACTATAAAATGAATGACTTTATTATAAATGAAACGGAAGTAATTGATCAATTGAAAATCTTGAAACTATCGAAACCTCCAGGCCCAGATATGATTAGCCCAAAGGTGTTAAAATTAGTTTTAAATAGCATCGCTGCTCCATTGACGCGACTTTTTAATCTGTCATTGTCCACTAGAAAAGTACCATACCAATGGAAACAGGCGAATGTAACTCCTATTTTTAAGGGCAAGGGAGAACCTGACATGCCGGGCAATTATAGGCCTATATCCATTACCAGTATTATTTGCAAATTGATGGAAAAAATCGTATTTAAACACTTGTTCAACTATATCAAAACGAATAACCTTCTGTGCAAATGCCAGGCAGGCTTTCAACCTAGAGACTCTACAGTAAATCAGCTCATAGAAATATATAATAACATAATAAGCAACCTCGACGCTGGGAAAGATGTACGATTTATATTTTGCGTTTGACAAAGTATGGCATGCTGGGTTGCTTTTTAAATTAGCTAAATATGGTATCAATGATTCATTATGTAACTGGAAACGTAGCTATTTCTCTGATAGGCAGCAAAAAGTAGTCCTAGATGGATTTTCTTCAAGCTTCAGTACTATAGATGCAGGTGTTCCGCAAGGCTCTGTTTTAGGTCCGTTTCTATTTCTGCTTTATATAAATAACATCACAGATGACTTATTGAATGATGTACGGTTATTTGCTGATGACACTTCTCTTTTAGTTGTAGTTGATAAAAACCCAGTAGAATGTGCCAACTCTCTTACAAATGATCTTTGCAAAATATCTGAATGGTCAAAAAAATGGGCTGTTACATTTAATCCTAAATAAAACAAAAGCCTTGTTTGCACTAGAAGAAACTATAACCACCCACCAGTCTACTTTGATAATGATGTAGTACAAGACGTAGCGTCACATTGCCACCTTGGATTAACAATTCAGTCCAATGCAACTTGGTCGCAAAAAAAAATAGAAAATATATACGAAAAAGCATGTGCACGATTTAACATTCTAAGAATGCTTAAGTACAAACTTGACAGACATTCTCTATTGAAAATATATATCGCCTTTATAAGACTTATACTTGAATATGGAGATTCAGTATGGGATAACTGTACACAGGGAGAATCTGATCTATTAGAGAGCGTCCAAGTTGAAGCTAAAAATGCACCATCTGTTGAACAATTTAAAAATAAACTTAAGGCTATTGAACATAGGACTGACAGTCCATATCACTATAATATAGGAATTAGGAATGATAACATCATCCATTGTCAATTAAGAAATAACTCAAGTAATCTAAATACGCATTTATTTGACCACTTTTTGACAGATTCAGCAGTATGTCCGAAATGTGGCAATCCATGTGAGGACAATACTCATTTCTTTTTCAACTGTCTACTGTATAACCAATTCAGAAATGACTTACTTGATACCCTACCCAATCTTGTTGATGTCACGCATATCAACATTGACTTGATACTAAACGATACGACGAACTCAGAAATTGTACTTATCGTCCACAAATACATCAAGTGTACCAGGGGATTTTCGTAGAATTATAGATGTATGTACATGTCCATATGTATATGTATGTATATACAATTGTATTTTCAGATATGTTTTGTCACAATGCTAGAAAAAGTTTTATCATCTTTCTTCCTTTTTTATTGTAATTTTTATTTTTTTGTTTGTCTGTTTTCTCAGTTATCTTAAATTCCAAAATTAACTATTGGTTACAGAAACTCCTACTAAAACCATTATATTTTGTAATAATCGATACATTTTTATATATATTTCGTATTGGTTTCCAGTATGATTTTCTTTCTGTTGATTCTCTTTTTTTTTCTCACTTAAATTCTTTCTGACAGTACAAAGTGTTAATACTAAACAATCACGGTACACATGTTTCAAAGATTCTAAGTTAATTGTCAAACCAATATATGCAAACTGTACTACAATTCCACATGTTATGTTATGTTTGATATGAATTTATTGTTTATATGTACCTTGATATGGGAGAGGTCTAACCTCTTGTTCAATCCCATTCAGTACTTGAATAAAATATTGTTTAAATAAAGTATTAGTATACGTCCCACGGGCGTTAAAAATCCTTACCGTATTTTTTTCAAACAGTTTGCCTGTCAGGTTAAAATTAATTCTATGCCCCATACTGACATCTAACATATGTCAAACTTTCCTAAGCATGTTAATAGAAAATGTAAAGTTGGTTCTTAAACTACATTGACAACACATAATATAGATAACGGCATGGGTTAATTATCTATATAGCTCGCATGATTATATCTGTTCAAGGAAATCTACGTTGATTCAGTTCTAATGACACTACATTGACTGTTTACAAACATTCAATGAATGTTTTATGTATTACATGAAATGCAAGTACCATTAAAACCATAGTTTCATACAATATATTTAAAGCAAAACTCCGTACAGTTAAAAGAGAATATTTGCAGTACTCCGTACACAAGTGCCCAAGACCCCGTACACAAACATTAATTTTGTTTCGATTCATATCTCGGTCAATTTCGGATGAATGAAGTTCAACATTTGAACATGCACGTATATTGGAAAAACAAATAAATCTGCCAATTCAAAATTTTCATTAACTTGAAAATTAATGAGATATTTATTGCTGAAGGGTACTTTGGGCGAATTTCAGCACCGACAATTGTTTTTCTTTGATCCGAATTGTAGCATTGAAAGTAATATGTCAACAATGTACGGTAATATTTGAACGAGGAAATGTTTCCGCACCATATAGCAATACTGATTATTCATATAAAATGAACAAAAAAAGGAGAAAAACGTGGTTAACCTACATTTGCTGTTGTTATCCGTACGTTTTCTACAACATGGCTGACCAAAACTCCGTACTAGTGAACGGGGTCTTGACCAAGATCCGGTGTACGGATCCCTACAGTGAAGTTGATCCTAAGTAAAAATCAGTTTGGTCATATTTCCAAAATGGCCTACACAGCTAAAATTACAAAAATGATTTTCATTTGAGAAATATTGAAAACAACATAAGTAAAGGCTGCTTGGACTTCAGGCATGTCTCCACCAGACATGGCTACGCAAAACTTGTATTGTTTAATAATTAACGAACTCTTTCCCTTAAAATATAAATATAAAAAGTTACAATACAGTTCCAAGATCTCAGGAGAGCGTTTAAATGTCATCGACCTCTTGTTACAATTTTAATTCAAGTAACTGGGTCAAAACTTGGAAACTATTGTGATCCCCATCCTATAATCACATATACACTTACCAAGCATAAACAGACAAATACAGCCTTCAAACCAGCATTAGTCCATGGGTCCTTCCTAGGGACTTAGCCCCTTGGTTATAACTTGGAAACCGCTGAAATTCCCACCCAATAACCATGTATACACTTACCAAGCATAAACAGATACAAACATCTAACCAGCATTGACACTTGAGTCCCTGTCATACCCTGTCCTAAATTGGAAACAGTTAAGATATACATGTACAACCTATAACCATATAAACACTTACTGGGCATGAACAGTGGTATACAGCCATCCAACTGGCACTGGACCCAGGGTCTATCCTGAACCCTAGGGACCTAGCCTCTCGTAAAAATTACCCGGAGGGGCACCTGGGGTCTTCCTCCACCAGTGGAAGCTGGAAAGTCGCTATATGATCTTAGCTGTTGTTGCGACTATAACATCCAATTCAATTCAATTCAATTATTTCCATTTCTTATATGGAGGGAAAGAGGAATTGGTTCTACCCAGAAAAAAGTGGGTGCACGGACTCAACCGCTAAACAATTGACATACCTAATATAATTACAGCTAAAATTGATGCAAATAACAAAATAAAAACATTCAGTTAACAAACCAACATCTATTTCTTATTAAAATGAATAATAGTTCTTTCATAATCGATGGTTCTTGCAAATAGAAACATTATAATGTTTTGTTCTATACACATTTAGGTGAGTTAAATTAACCTAAATACTGGTATTGTTTACATTTCAGAAACGAAAAAGAGAAGATTTCAGTGCCTCTGATGTTCTTATTTTAGAAAAGGCCTGGGAAACCGACATGCAGTCAGCAGAAATGTTCCACAGAGATAGCAACATGTGCAGAAGATCTCAGTACCACCACGGACAGAGTAGAGGTAATTTTAGAGACCATTTTAGGCAGTTTCACAAGGTGGCCGAATGGTTAATGACGTTGCGTTGTAAACCTTCGCCTCTCGCCGCTGCGGGTTCGAATCTCTCTGGGAGGTCGACATGTGAGAAAGTGTCGATTCTTACGGATGGCGGGAGGTGTATAGTACTGGTGCTACCCATGAAAAGTGGGTGGCCTGCCTCCACCACAAAAATTTACCGTCAAAACTCATATATAACCTTACATGTGTTGAAAATGACGTAAAACACCATACAAGCAAGCAAGCACAAGGTGACAAGTTGTAGAACCCAACACCCGGGTTTGTTGTTTAGAGGATAAAGACAAACGTATGAGTTTAAGATGTCAGGAAAAAACACATATTTCTTTATTAAAGAGATATTTGCACTCAATAAATTGTATGTGCATGGAGAGATTTTATTACTACTTTGCACTAATGTGAACCATATCACGACAGTAATTATTATACCTCACTGTAAACCCAATACCTGCCGGGTTGATATTTCGCGCTATCACCCTCAACGCGTCATAGCGGGTGATAGAGCAAAATATCATCCCGCTAGCTTTTTGAAAAGCTCAGTTCTAAAAATAGATTTTTTCACCAATATTATAAATATTTTCAAAAAATACTACTTGTTCCCATAGGAGTATTTGTTCGGTGATAACAATATGACCTATTCATGTGTCGACGTGCCGTAAACACCATTCATTCATTCATGTTTATAGTAAAACATGTATGTGTGCACTCAATAACTGCATGGAGAGATTTACGGATGTTAGGAGATAAACAGTACAGGAAAAAAGCCTCCAGTACTGAAAATAGATCATCATACATAGCCTAAAAGTGATGAATATGATGTAAACCACCATTCACCATTCAAACGAACACAAATATTAACCTCGTCACGGAGATTTGAGAAACCAATACCACTGTCCTTATATTCAAGTTTTAGGACATACATTGGAGAAATACAGCAGTGGAAATATTTCTTTAGAAAACGTGTAAGCTTGAATATTTAAAAATAGGAAATTATGTAAAGTACTGTACACACAATTTTGATATGGAGATCGGATATAAAATTAGCTCAGTATCTACTTTTATATATGTATTCCACAAGTGAAAAAAAAAAATCTTATTTTTTTCTATAGCAAAAGGATACATTCTATCAAAGCTACCCATACCCCCTATTTTGTTGGTAACAAAAAATGATCAAAAAATGAAGGGAAAATATTAAAATAAATGTTGCTTAACATGTTATAGCCTATGTTACCGTCTTAAATCCTACAGTATATCCATATATAATAGAATGCAAAACATGAAACAGTTCTGTTATCAAATAGATCTATGTTTTAAAAATAAAACTGTTAGACTTAGAGATATAAGTAAATCCTCATCAAAAGAATGTCCCTGCAAATAAACTAAATAGCCAGAGAAATTAGCAAACGATACACTTAAACGTGGTGTAAAGTTATATAACAAATAAATAGTATAAACATCTCAGGATGTATCCATCAATTGCACTCTGCCATCACAGCAGTTTCAGACAACGAGAAAACCAATTTATGGTACGACCAAAATACCTGAGGGATGGGAGCTCATGCACCTGGCTTCCTTTTAAAGCCTTGACTGAAGAAGGGAGAGTTTTATTATTTGATTTCATTGTTCTTTTCTTTCCATATTATGGACAGTAATTTTAAACCATTGCCGATTAATTTTAATTTGTGAAGCGCAGGGTAGTGACACTAGAAATTGGAAATAGTTGTTTGCACATTTCTGGTTTACTTTTTCTACAGTACACATTATTAATTAAAGTTGCTATCCCACCAACGACAGCAAACGTTGACAGCATATGTACACCATTTCTAAACCTAGTGACAACATGGTATATTATATAACTTACATATTTTGAAAATCCAAACTCTATAGACACAATATAAACGGCTTTAACCAGCCAGGACAAAACCCAAAACCTGAACGCAGACTTAAAAAGGTCCGACTCATAATTTCTTTTACGCATACTCAATCACAGGTATTTTAAGAAACCATGAACAATTCTATACTTTTAATTGGCACATATACATTATTATATGACCGGAACACCTGGATAGAGGTTTGATAAACGGTTTTGTAGTGTAATTTTGACGTTATTTGGTGGGTTAGTTTCTTTAATTGTTGATGCAGCCATATATATATATATAATATCACGTTCAGAATGATACGCCTCCAGATTAAATCGATATGTAGTTCTTGTGTATTTGTACATGTGTACCTCTAACAGACATTCACACTAAATCATATAGAATCAGGAGCATTGTCTGCATTGTGCCCTATAACATAACGCAGGAAAACATACAATGCATTCATGCACCTAACTTGGTAATCTCGCGTTCTCTGTAAACACGTGAATGAACTTTGAAAACGATAATTTCTCACTTAAACAAATGAATATTTTTTCTAACACTCAACGGTTCCTACCGTATTGGCTGCTGAATGAAACGTGCCTTTGTCTGTCTCGTATTTTCACCTTTGTCTAAGCTCAACAATGGGCGATGCGAGCACGCAACACAATAGCAATATAATGCGAATAAACTTGAACATTTTCTTGTCTCTTTTAGGTACTTTCCCCCAAGTCTGAACTATTTTATCGCGTGTTGTGCTTCTGTTTGCATTTCCTTGATATTCTGAAAGCAGGGAAAGATCACCATATGTAATGAAAGATCACCATATATAAGGAAAGATCACCATATATAAGGCAAGATCACCATATATAAGGAAAGATCACCATATATAAGGAAAGATCACCACATATAAGGAATGATCACCACATATAAGGAAATATCACTACATATAAGAAAAGATCAGCATATATAATGAATGATCACCATATATAAGGAAAGATCACCATATGTAAGGAAAGATCACCATATATAAGGAAAGTTCACCATATATAAGGAATGATCACCATATATAAGTAAAGATCACCATATATAAGGAATGATCACCATACATAAGAAATGATCACCATATTTAAGGAAAGATCACCATATATAAGGAATGATCACCATATATAAGGAAAGATCACCATATATAAGGAATGATCACTTTATATAAGGAAAGTTCACCATATATATAAGGAAAGATCACCATATATAAGGGATAACCACCGTATATAAGGAATGATCACCATATATAAGAAGGAGGTTGTAAAATTTTAATTTTAAGAAGTTTAGAATAAAAAGTCAAAATATTCAGGAAGTGAAAACACAGCGCCTTCGTCGACCCTCATGGAGGCGGCCGCATTTTAAATCAACTATATCTTAACAAGAGCTGCTCGATTTTTTCTGAAACTTTGTCAGATTCTTTGCTGGGTCAAGGGACATCACGTAATGCATAATCACCAAGGTCAAGGTCATATATTTAGTTAATTTCTCAAAACTTAACCTTGGGTAGGTAACTTATCATTGGTTATGTAACTTAACCTATATATGTATGTGATTGTCTCACTCTGTGTCTTGATACTTTGTCATATGTATTTGTTGGCATTGGTGGACATTGCTGGATGACAAAAATACCAAGGTCAAGGTCATATCTTGCGTTATTTTCCCCAAACTTAACCTTAGTTAGGTAACTTAACCTTGGTTAGGTAACTTAACATCAGGTAACTTTATGTAATTGCCTCACTTTATGTCTTTGATACTTGGTCATATGTATTGTTGGCATTGGTGGACTCGCTGAACGACAAAATATACTAAGGGCAAGGTCATATTTTGCGTTATTTTCCAAAAACTGCACCCTGGTTAAACCACTTAACCTCAGTAACTTAACTTCTTATGATTACCTCGCTTTTATTTGTTTGATACTTGGTCATATAAAGTGTTGTATTTGGTGGACATCATTTAAGCACAAATTTGCCGCGGTGATCAAACATCAGCAGAGCTTATGCCGTGGTGCGTCGTCCGTCTGTCCGTCCGTCCGTATGTAAACCTTTTTTGTGGCAACTACTCCTCTGAAACTGCTTGACGGATTTTCATGAAACTTCACTGGAATGTTGTTGTTGATGTCTAGTTCATCCTAGCAAAAATTCAGGTCGGCCGGAAATTCAAGATTCAAGATGACCGCCACGGCTAACAATATATTTTAAAAATGCGATTTTGTGTGGCTGAGTTATATAAGAAACATTTGTGGCGACTACTCCTCTGAAACTACCTGTTGGAATTTCATGAAACTGGACGGAAATGTTGCTCTCTATGTCTAGTTGATCCTAGCAAAATTAGGTCAGTAGGAAATTCAAGATAGTTCCCACTGCTAAAAATAGATTTTAAAAATGCGACTTTGTGGCGACTACTTCATGACCTGTGACCTGCTATATTTATGAATAGGGATCATTCTATTTGTGTTACAAAAGGGTGATTTGGAGAAATTACTGTTGAGCAGCAAATATACTAATATACTAAGGTTGATGTTTTAAGGGATTTAATTGATATAGCTTTATAATTAAAAAGCTGGAAAAATATATATTCTAGGATAAAATTGATGAGATTGTAACGTTGCATAGGTACTGTTGCATAATCAATCATAATATTTAGGAATATAGGAATGTTGCTCTTATTGTCTAGTTGGTCCTAATTAAAATCAGGTTGGCCTAAAGTTCAAGATGGCTGTCATGGATAAAAATAGATGTTAAATGCAATGTTGTGGCTACTCATCTAAAACCATAAGTGGTATCGATTGTGTACGCTTGCCAAAATGACTTTCATATAACTTTACAGGAATGTCTGTCTTGACCCATGTAGTCCCAAGTGAAAAACAGCTAAGAGAGCTGGTGACACCATATGTTTGACACTGTTTGATAACTGGCCAGAAGGCAGTTCCAAAAGGATTCTTTCAGTACAATACAGATGAGTATCGGAGCGACAATAGGCCAATTTTCAAATACTTGATGGACCAAGTGTGCAAATTTGCACAAGGCATTGACAACTTCCGAATGGCTGTGAGAAGAAACAACTCTGACATGTAATCAGTGCCAAGTATATGCAAAAATAATATGGAAGATTCAAAAAATTTAAACTTATGATGTGCTTCAGGACATCATGATGCCAGAGGAAGTCCGGGAATTGAATGATTCTTACTGTTCCATTATTACAAGCGGCAATACTTCGCTCGGGGGAAGACATGGATTTTATCATAGAAGAAAGAAATAAGCAGATTAAGTCGTGGATCCCAAAAGATATGCCAACTGATATCATTTGGCAAACAGTGTGTAGGAATAAAAGGTAAAACAATAAACTCTCTCGCTATTTGGAGTTAAAATATATCAAGGAGCTCTCAGAAAGGTAGACATAGAGGATGTAAATGTATGTCAGTGCAATCTCAGAAAGAACAACTACATATCTAGAATTGGTCCACACATATCTTTGAGCGGAATGGCCCTGGATGAACAGTTGGTCAATTTTCTCAATGAATGTACAAGAGACGCATTCATACCATTAGCAAGGACATTTCGGATGAACAAACACCATAAACACCATATTGAGACATCCCATACCAGTGACTCCGGCGTCAAAATCGACCCAGTATTACCGGAGTTATTGCCCGTTTTTTTTGGTAAAATTTTACGTTTTACACTGATTGTCTTCTGTGGGGGCATCCGTATCCCATGGACAGATTTCTAGTTTCTTAAAGTTTGTGCGGTCATCATCGCAAAAAATATTCCTGAGTCAGGAAACAATGAACAAAAGAAGCGTAATTTCCCTGTGTATGCCTACCCCTCCCCGCTCTCTCTCTCTATCTCTCTCTCTCTTCTCTCTCTCTCTCTCTCTCTCTCTCTCTCTCTCTCTCTACAGTCCTTTTACACCTTACATACAAGTTTTACAATTTAACAATTTATTTCGTATTCGATTCAAACCAGTTAACCATGTTAACAGAGGTGAAGTTTTGTATGATATTAAGTTTCATCATGTATTTTGTTTGTAAACCTTATACATACAACCAATAGGTATGTGAAATCATGAGCTGAGTTTCATTTTAACAATATTTAGCTTTTATTTCTAATGTGCATCTAATCGAGTCCTGTCCCTGTTATGCGAGACATGTAAAGCCACAGATTACAGACCCAGTTGTATCAAAAATAATGCAGGGAGGGTGGGGCGGGGGCGTGATTTGTTTTTGTAATTATGTCTCAAATGAAACATTATGATGATGGCCCTCAGGTGATCTAAAGGTCAAATACACTAAACATTCAATTACACTGTCATTTTTCCACATTTTCCCACATAACTTAGTGTATGTAATCGTCTATGAAAGATACACAACACATAAAACACTTTTATTATTTCGAACTCGGAAGTCTGCGCGGGGGCCCAATGGGGGTGTGGGTGGGGGTATTTTTTTTTGTTGGAAATTATGTCTCAAATGAACGATGATGGGATTACAATGTATACATTTCTTTCCTCCTACGTCATCGGTGGGGCCTGGGAGAAGGGGCATACACTAATAGCTCAATTACAGTGTTATTTCTCCATATTTTTGCACATTAGTTGGTATAATATGTAGTCGTCTATGAAAGAGATACACAGCATGTAAAACGATAAATTATTTAAAACTTGGACGTATTCCCTGGGGTTGGGGTTATAGGAGGTGAGTGGTAGGGGGAGGGTAACGGGGTTCATTTTTTTAATTATGTCTCAAACGAACAGTTTGATGAAGGGATTACAGTGTATAATAATATGTTTTTTTCCTGTATGTGTATGTTGTGGTTGTGCTGGTGACCTCTGTGAAGAAAACGTGAGTATTTGCGATGGCGCGCCGTCGAATTCGTTTTAGCTTTAAAAAGCAAATCATTTGCGTTCTTGAATGTATTCAGCGTTTATAAACGAAACTATGCGTTCATTTAAATGCACAGAACGAACGCAACAGAATGTGTGCGTTTAAATGCACAAACGGAGAAATTGCGTTTGTGTTCGTTTGTTCAGCGTTTACCATTCGAAACGTCAATTTGTCACGATTAAATTATACATAATATACAGTCATGCGATTTTTATCATGAGTCGGCAACTTATCTTTATGTGACCATATTGAAATATGGGTCTTTTTGTTGACATTATTTGGTCGTGCACATTGATGATTATTCTGTTTTCTTTCGGGTATATGTTCGTTTCATCAAGAATGTAACATACATGACACTATATGACAATAGACCGGATGTTTTTATCAACCTTATTTTAGTTTTATATTGAAATAATGTAAAGTTCGTGCTAAACAATAAATACAATATTTCCCTTTGAACCAATAAAAATGAAAATAATTTATTAAAATATTGAAAAATGCACTTCGTTTAAATCGAGACTTTAATTATCAACTCTAAAGGATAATACTGGAAGTTATCCGAAGTAGCGAAATGCATTTGCGTTCGTTTCATTCATTTTCAGCATTTAGCGTTTTAAAAAATGCATTCATCGTTCATGTCTTTAAAACGCTGAAAACGATCGAAACGAACGCAACGAACGAAAAGCATTTTTAAAATACAGATCGTGTGCACAGCGTTCATTCTGCATTCATTTTCCGTTCGTTCAGCTTTCATTCTGCATTCATTTTCCGTTCGTTCAGCGTTCATTCTGCATTCATTTTCCGTTCGTTCAGCGTTCATTCTGCATTCATTTTCCGTTTGTTCAGCGTTCATTCTGCATTCATTTTCCGTTCGTTGTTCAGCGTTCATTCTGCATTCATTTTCCGTTCGTTCAGCGTTCGCTCTGCATTCATTCTGCATTTATTTGGGGTACTTGAAGTTTTGGCCCACCCCAGGGGTCACATGTTTTCCATAGACTTCTGTAGGTAAATACTTAATAAATCTTCTTCTCTGAAACTACCAGAGCCAGAGGTTTATATATTTTGTATTTGTTATAAGCTTATCGTTCAAATGGTGATACTGGGGTACCCAGAGGTCACATGATTTACAAAGACTTACATAGGGAAGTTTGTAAAAAATCTTCTTCTCAGAAACAGCTAGGTCAATTTTGACCAAACTTCACATTTGTTAAAATTAGGTAAACACGACATCCAAGATGGCCGCCAAAGAAAAATCCATTTATATTAAATAAAATAAATAAACTGAATTTTCATCAAGTACATTGTTTTATTTCATGATATGTCCATTTATACTCAATCTTACTGTGCTGCTGCGGAATGAGCCTCTCAGAGATGCCAGCTGTTCCACATTAGCACTGACCACTGTTATTGCAGTCAATTTGTTAGGGGTCATTAAAAGGCTGATACCTGGGGAGATTGTAACTGTCTCATGATTTTATCTCTGGCTCAGATCCGAGCTGATTTTGTACCTTGTGGGGGAGACTGTTAAAATCAAATTACCTAAATAACAACACCGAGCTTTCTTTCCATGAGATACACTTTGTGGTGAAGTTTTATTAAAATTCCTTAAGGGAAAGTAAATTTATTCAGTAACAACAGGTCAATACCCTTGAAGCACTACTGATAGGTTTTGATAGCTAAGTAGATCAGCATTCTTGTGAAGTTTCATGAAAAGTTGTTTCAGAGGAGTAGTCGCTGCAAAGTTTTTATTATCTCTATGTAAACAAAGATGGCCACTGTCAGCCATGTTTAATGTCGAAATAAAATAATTTCCGACATTGATCAACATCATGTCATGCTGATCAGTTTGGAAAAAACATATCAATATCCCTTATAGTTTCCAAGACGTAGTCGCTACAAACTTGTATTTAAAAATATATTTTAAGCCGTGGAGGCCATCTTCAATATCCGGCCGACCTAAAATTGTGTTAGGATCAATAAGACATCAAGAGAAACATTACTGTGAAGTTCCATGAAAATCCGTCAAGTAGTTTCAGAGTAGTCGCTACAAGTCTTTACTGTATAACTCTATGTAAACAAAGATGACCACTATCAATGTTTAACATAAAATCAAAACGATTTTCAACAAGGACCATGTTATGCTGATCATTTTAGAAAAAGTCGCATATCAATATCACTTACTGTTTTCAAGAAGCAGTCCCTACAAACTTGTTTGGCAATTTGTATCATGCAAGTACAATGTCTTCATCATGGAAACGTTGCTTCATTGTTAATATAGAATTCGCATCAATTTTACAGTTCTCAGGTTATACTGTTCTAGGCTCATTTCCCATATTTTATTTTGATGTATAAAATTACAGAGAAGGAACCTTGCATGTTCATTCCTGTTCGGCGCTATATAACCTTTTATGTGTTGGTGCGCCGTAAAACTCAGTTCAAATTCTAAAAAAAAACAAGAACTTCGATTCAAAGGCCATGCTTTAAGAGTTAAGAGCAGTGCTCAGAATGATGGTTATAATTATGTAAATATACAGTTTAAGTTGTGGTTTATTTGAAGTAAAATATGTTTAATCTACATTTAACTTGGCTGATTATTTTTTTGTACACTATGTGCTGTTGAGAACATCTCTGTTGTGTACGGAAGCATGTTTTTATTTCGAGAAAAGATATCCAGTTTCGATCCTGGCGGGGATCCTGGCACTTACTGATCTGTACAAACTTTGTTCTAGGATAACCACAACTTTAAAATACATACATGATAAAATTGTCCATTACACAATTATACTAGTGTTAAAACATCTTTCCATAGTATTTGAATCCGACAAAACCAAAAGAAAATATTATTAAACTATAACTCTTTTAATACAATTATTATATAACTTCATTGTTATATAGTACACAGGTCGGCAAACAAATATTGTGTAACCTCCACCATTTTGGAAATGTGTCACTTGACTGATAATTAATTGGTCAAATTCTTGCGTATGTCATGCTAAAAATGATAATTCACTGCCTTTCAAACATGTCCGTAGTCCCCATGCTATAATACATGTATTATATTTTTGTTTGTTTATGTTTTCAATGCACTTTACAATATGGCCCATTAAATCTGCCTAATTCTTTAGAACAAATATCCCGGCGTGAATTTCTTCATTTACACTCTCCCGTATAATTTAGATGAAAATTGGGATGGCAATATGATAAAAGTGATGCTGTTTGACTTTTTTTATCTGTATTTGTTGCACCCTGGACCCTGTTTTAAACCCCAGGAAATGTTTTTGCCACTGACAACACCCCGATAGTAGCCATATTGCCAACCTTGTTTTATGACTTATGGTGAAATAAACATACATTGCCTATATTTATCCTTATATTTGAGGTTTGTTTCGATGCGTGTTTTTAAGCAGGTGATAGTATGAAGACACTATTTGGGTTATGTGTTTCTGAAATGTTTAGCCACAGTAAATTCTAAACAACATATATATTTATACATATTTTATTGCCCATATATAATTTCAACAGGAGTGTGCAACACGTTCTAACAACATAAGTAAACGCTCTTTCTGACAAATGTTATACACACAAAGTCAGACAATTATATAGGTAAATTTACATAGCAGAAATGTAATGCAATAGTTAAAGCAAAATTGGTGAGGAGGAAAAACAGACTTGTCAAAAGTGAATAATATAGAAGTATAGAGGTGAGATTTTGTTGAGTTGAAGTATCTAATCATATGCACACGTTTTGATTTTGAAAAGAAATGTTTAAACTGGTTTACAACACCAGTATCCGCCACATCCAGGATAATTGGCGGTATTTCCATATGACATTGTATTCCCATGCGAGCTGCAAACGCTTTGCTCTGAACTACCAGATGCCAACAGTGCATAATCTGCTCCTGTCCAAGAATAGCAAATCCAACCTAAAATAAAATAAAATATATGTGTTTGTATTGTCTTAGTAATAATGATCCTGTACATTGCAAAACTGTTCCGCAGATTTTAGGCGAAGCTCCCGTTTCCCAAATTCTATTGCAAAACATTATAAACACAAGAATACGTATAATATCTCAGTGACTACTGGCAGTATCCATTTTCTTGGTACACGTAAACGAGCCATCGAGAACATTTGAGAAATGGTGTAATTTAAATATATTTTTCGGAGTAACATATATATGTGTCTGTATGATATATATTTTTGTATTCAATATATATATTTTACACACAACGTATATATTTATTTTACAACATATAGTCACGTATGGCGCCTCATAAGTATTCTAAAACATAGTAATATCTAATGTCGGAAATATGTTCATGATATTTCAACATATCTTTACACTAATATAATCTGCTCTAAAACGACTAAAGTTGAGTGAATAATATTTTCTATGACACTGCAATATTGCAAATTAAAACAACAACATCAAAAACTTTGACTTAAGCATTCATATTACATTTATTTTATATAGACATCTAATGAAAGTGATTTTAACAGTGTTGGGATATTAAAGCTTTCGTTTTGCTTTCTTAAATAAAAAATGAAAAAAGTAAAAATAACAAAAATAAATAAATTAATAATAATAATACTAATAACAAAAATATAATAATAATAATAATAATAATAATAATAATAATAATAACAACAACAACAACAACAGCAACAATAATAATAAGTAAAGTACAAACATTTTGAAATTTAAACTTTAATAGACAGAGTCAACAGATCATACTCGTCAATTAAAGGCATAGTCTGTCGTGTATTCCAGCCATAAGTTGGCGGCAATACAATAATTAAGAAATACCAATAAAATCAGCTCTCTAGCAGGAATGTGTGTTCACTTTGGCATATTTTTCTAATATCCCATAACTTGTGGACCTGCTGATTTTATTGGTCTTTCTTAACTATTGTATGCCCCAATTATGGCTGGAATACACGAAATACCATGCCTTTAATTGGAGAGTATGGTCTGTGGTGTTATTGCGAGGATACTTGTAGATTTGTGTCATCCATTGACGATTATGAGAAGATAAATGGAGGAACAAATGAAGTAAAATTAAATGATAACTTAACCACAATGAAGCAACTTCATTCTAATCGACTTAATAAATTGTTTATTGTTTTTTTGAAGTTGAATTATGCCTTCCTAGATACATTTGACCTTTTTGTTTTGTTAAATCTGATATTGTCTTAATATAATCATACCGGTAGAGGTTTGTCCATCTCCATGGTATCCACTATTACACGAACAGGTAAAGGACCCGGCAGTATTTGTACAGGCAGCATTTACGCCACAGTTAGCAGTGCCTAGATTACACTCATCATCATCTGAAAATACATACGTAAAGGGTGGTGCACACATAAAAATACACATTACATATAAAACAATACATTTTGATACATGGCGCTATTGGAAATATAATTTCCGGTAATTGACCTGAATGGATTTTAGTATTATTATGAAGATACTTTTGATTGTTGGCATCTATTTAGAAAAATGAGCAGATGTAAATCTGAAAACCCATACATATAGGGTTGTAATTCTAATCGAGACTTCATAATTATTTTATTGTTTTTGAAGTTTAATTATGTCTTCTTAGTGACATTTTACTATTTTTTCTTTAAATCTTATGTCTTAATACAATCATACCAGTACATGTTTGTCCATCTCCGCTGTATCCATTGTCACACGAACATGTAAAGGACCCGGCAGTATTTGTACAGGCAGTATTTGCGTCACAGTTAGAAGTGCCTAGATTACACTCATCGTCATCTGAACATCCATACGTATATGGTGGTGCACACATAGAAATACACATTACATATAAAACTATACATTTTGATACATGACGCTATTGGAAATATAATTTCTGGTAATGGACCTGTATGGTTTTTTAGTATTATTGTGAAGATACTTTTGATTGTTGGCATCTATTTAGGATAATGAACCGATGCTAATCTGAAAATCCATACGGATTGTACACACATTGAAATATACGCTACATATGAAACAATGTAGGTTGATTCTTGACACATTTTGAAACATAAATGCTGTTAAAGGCCTAGTCTTTTTAAAATACAGAAATAGACCCCGCTCCCCAAACCCAGCATGTTATTAGTAGGAGATTAGTTAGTGATGTAACACGTCTGATAAGGGCAAAAAAACACTGATAAGGGCCAATAAAACACGGTGGAATCGCAAATTTTGCTGTGGGAGGCCCTTATCAATGTAGTGTGGTATATTGAATTATTGTTGTTTGTATACATGTGAATGACTGTTTTATGAAATGAATAGAAAGTAATAGAAATTAATAGAGAAAACAATATTCAAAAAAACATATAAATGTATTTGTCCTATCCACAAACAGGTAAGCCAACATATTTCAATAATTAAAATTGCATTTAATGCCAGTAACATTTATTTTTTATTTTAATTTCATAATCTTAAAATGAAAAATCATAATTACTTGGTGGGTCTTAATTAAACAAGATGATCAAGAACTGCATAGCAATATACATCCCCCTACCGGGCATTTTTTTATTAACAGTGACCTTGACCATGACGATTAATTCAATCTCAAACTTGCAATAGTTCGTATGTGTCGTGTTCGGCCGCTTCCAAAGGTCCACTCCCATACTCTTTTATATAGCACATCGGCGTTGCTTGTGCAGTGTGGGGGCAGTAAAACGTCTCCCCGCTCTTACAATCAGGACTGTTATTCATTCGATCTTTGGAGATCGCTAAGCCCGATACTTATATTTAGTTATCGGTGGTACATTTTCATTTGCTTTTGTTTTCTTACTTAATTTTCGATTCGGTGGTTCCACTATTCCGGCCGATAAAAGGCTCAGGGTATTGTTTAACCACTCATATGATATGTTGTCTGCTTTTAATTTAGTCTTTTGGATGTTACTTGTAATATGCAGGCTTCATAACCGATGCTCCCAACTAAATTCCATTTTGTTTATTTCGCTCTTCGGGGCATAGTATTTTGTTAGATACTGGGACCATACGCCGCTGGACATGGTGGGGGAGGGCAGGGGGAAGAAAATATCTCTATGTCCACCGCCATATGCATGCCATCTTCAGGATGGTTAAAATTATGCACTTTTGATTTTATGAATATTGAGTGCTGCTCAACCCGGGGATAGAGGGCGTGAGCGGTAGCTAGAATAGATCACTACCGTTCATGAACAGTCTCAATCAAACTGAGACTGCAACATTTCGTATGTGTCGTGTTCAGCCGTTTCCAAAGGTCCACTCTCATACTCTTTCATATAAGCCACCTATATACCAAGTTTCACGCCGATATCTCATTCCTAAGTAAATTTAATGAGCAGAAACAGTTGTTCTATATTTAGTAACAGTGACCTTCACCTTAATCTCAGTGACCACAAAATCAATTCCAAGCTTCCTTTTTATATAAGCTACCTACTCATAAAGTGTCATTTCAGTATCTCATTCCTAACTGAAGTTATTGAGCGGATACCATTTTACTGTTTTTAATAACAGTGACCTTGACCTTGACCCAGTGGCTCCAAATGCAATCT
Organism: Cyrtodaria siliqua; assembly: GCA_037043455.1. Taxonomy (NCBI): domain Eukaryota; kingdom Metazoa; phylum Mollusca; class Bivalvia; order Adapedonta; family Hiatellidae; genus Cyrtodaria; species Cyrtodaria siliqua. Next base: position 127,833 of record JAWPHD010005937.1, read on the forward strand.
CAATAGAGATAAGATATTTAAACATTCATGTGCAGGCCCGTGCCTAGAGGGCCTACGCATAGCTAAGCGCATGACCTGGAGTTTCGATAAGCGATTTTGTAATTTTGCGGTTAGTTTCTTAAATGAAATGTATTGAACACGAATCAGGCCGTTCACGTTAGGAAATGTAATACAATTATATAGTATAATTATGACATTATTTGTTTACGTCTGTTGAAAACATTATTTTGGGTTTCATCCTTTTAAGTCACACTATCACAGTGTTATTGCCCTTATTATAAGAGCAAGCGCGCACTCCGTGGCAACAATCAACCATTCTATGGATATGGTCAGTAACGTGGTTGCGTTTCATAATCCTGTACAAACGACGGTAATAAAGCAGATCTCTTTATTATAATGAATGATTGCACATCGAAACGGCAATTTTGAAGGAACTATGTAATGTAATGAAATACAATGGCTGGATAACTGTCCTTTCTGAAGCTCCTATCGCATCAAATGATACAGCCGAATCGTTTATATCTGATTCAAATGTTTCAAAAACAATTTTAAGAGAATCAGATACCTGAATGCGCCTTTTGCAAGCTAAAGGTAAATATGTATGCCAACCATACATTGAGACGGCGATAAAAATAGTGTAAAAAAAGGTCCACAATTTCAGCTATGGAATAAGGTCCTGGATTTTAAGTACTTTTTTCTGTACGTTGTGCACACGTATAGAGAAAAATATTCAGCTAGATATGTACTTCAGAACTCATCTTCTATGTGTTTCCCTTGGTCATGCTGGACGGCTTCCAATTCGTTTGATTGATCGGCAACTTAAGTATCCAGTGGGTGCAGCTAAATTCTTAAAGCGAACATTTCCGAGCATAACCGAAGAACATGTTTTCAGCAATCTATTAACCAGGTTCATGAACAAAAGAAAATGTAATTAAAGGGAGATACTTGGGAAATATGGTTGACCGATAATCTGCTTTTAGGAGATAGGATGGCTTCAGTTACAAAAATGTGTGGCCTTGTAGAACAGTTGAGATTCACTATGGTGAAAGTGAAATTTTCTCATCCAAATAAAATATAGAGGATACATTGATGATATAAGCAGCATTTTAATATTGATCAGACATGGGTTGTAGATATAGGAGTAGCAGACTGGTATGCATCAATAAGTACGTTTGGTTCAAGACAATAACATAACTTCTTTGCATGTTGCTTCAAGACAATAACACAACTTCTTTGCATGTTGCTTCAAGACAATAACATCACTTCTTTGCATGTTGGTTCAAGGCAATAACACAACTTCTTTGCATGTTGCTTCAAGACAATGACATAACTGCTTTGCCTGTTGCTTCAAGACAATAACACAACTTCTTTACATGTTGCTCCAAGACAATAACACAACTTCTTTACATTTTGCTTCAAGAAAATAACATCATTTCTTTGCATGTTGCTTCAAGACAATAACATAACTTCTTTACATGTTGCTTCAAGACAATAACATAACTTCTGTGCATGTTGGTTCAAGACAATAACATAGCTTCTCTGCATGTCTCACAGAGGATTCTGAGACTGATTCAGCTACACAATGTCTTTCAAGCAAGTCCGGAACACCAACAGTTGTGTATCGATGTAAATAAAATGATTGAAATCTATTTTCTTTTCGATTGTTTAGTTCATGTCAAACTCGGTAGTGCGATATATATGAGTTCTTTCGAGCATGAATATCAGAAAATTCCACCTAAATGGAAACAAGATATATTGAGACCAACAGTTGAGTCTTACTGTCGAAAATAAAACAAGATCTACGCCGCAATTGACAAATGTTTGAGTAATACTTCGAAAAGTTAAGCGGTACAAGGGATACCAGAGGTTCAGGTAGTAGGATAAATGGTTCAGATTCAAGCAAAGTACCTGCTAAACTTCAAAATATTTTACGATTATCTCGAAATAAAACTGGTTTTGCTAATCGCAAAATCAGTCGTAGGCATGTTTAACAAAGCCAATTGTTGTAACAGCAGATAAAAAACAAACAGTTAATGTGTCTATTGAGAATGATAACCGTGCACCATGTATCCACGTAGGGGCTCACACACAAATAAGTATACGTGTAAACATAAATTCAAGAAGGGTGAAGGGAAATTATAATGTCCGTCTGACACTGACGTGGTTGTCATCAAAACGCCCTAATAATTTTGGCGTAGATGAGCTTTGGATTGCCTATGGAAGAGGGAAGAATTTAAAATGGCTATGAATACATTACATCGTGCTTCAGTTATGTCCAAAGACCGGAGCATTTTCTTTATTTCATGCCTTACATGTTGGTAAACCGTTGCAACCTTCCACGGGAAAGGGGAAGTATGCATGGCAAACTTTGATATATACTTGAAACTGCAACAGAAAATGTTGTAAACCTCAGCAACATGCCTAGCGGTATTGATGAATCAGATTATGATGCTTTAGGTTTAATTTCAAGTGTTATGTATACTAAATCAAGCAGTACACGGATGGTAAATGAAGCCATTATACAAAACAACTATTGAAATTACGCAATTCCACCAACAAGATACATCATCCATATAGATGTGGCTATCAAGCATGGTGTGAATGGTCTCAGTCAGGTATGCACATGCGTGGTGGTCCTAGGGCGGGGCAGGTGGTGGGGGCGGTCATACGCAGGGGTTATTAAACAAATGTACACATTTGTTGTCTAATTCCCATCACTAGGGGCAATATTTATGTATAATTCCGTAGGGTAGGTGTTAATATCAAATTCTCAATGGTTGTGTATGAATTCCTACCACGGGGAATAGTTTTTTATCTAATCCCCGGTGAATGTCCCGCCTCTCCCCCAACCCTCACCCTAGGTAGAGTAAAATATTGATAGGTGCAGTTGCATACTACTAAATATCAGGTTATACTTTATCCGTCTTAATGGGTCTGCACATATGCTGGTGACCACTGGAACCGTATTGGACAACTCATTTCCGCGTTTTGTCAAGCATTTCGGCAATGTGGTTGTAAGAAAAGAAACCGTACATATAGCAGTCGCAAATGCTACCGTGCTACTTTGGCGTGTACAGCGCCATATAGCTATGCGTGGCAATTTGAACAGAATGCAGATTTGAAAGTAGTTTATCAGGAATAAATATAAAAGACAAGTAGATATGCAATTCGAGCAGGAAATATAGCATTCACAGAACACAATCAACCAGCTCATACATTAAAAACAAACAAAAATTATGAGGGAAAATAGAAGCAAAGTATTCGCCACAACAACCATAACAGGGTTGATAATATGGGTACGACCTTGGCACAGTCAGTAGAAAAAAACGCCCCTGGAAGATAGTATCAGTCCAAACTTAAGTTTAAGAACATACAAAATAAAAAGTCTTAAATATGTCAATATTTGTAGTATTTTCGTATTTCTATGGGATTTTTGTGGGTGGGGTATTGATTTAATTGGCAATAATTACAAACTGCGAACCATTCGCAACATCTCGTACACTGCTTCGCAGCATGACTCGAACGTAATACGCAGGTTTCCATATTAGTTACGTCATACTATCGTGACGCGCGTCAGAAGTTATCTTCAACATTTTGCAATGTCATTTAGCCGATTGCTCCATCTATAGTTTATATGCATGAAAGCAGTGATAAAACCTTCATAAAAAACATGAAACGCAAATCATACATCAACACGTGTGACAAGCGGCCATATTGTTGATGTAGCAACAGCTTAGCAACAGTGCACTATTTTCTGTGCCGTTGCCTTCCGGCTAACAGAATGTCAAGATTTTGAACATAGGGGGCACTCCTCAGTTTCGCATGAATGTCCATGGTGTAAATCAGAAAGAAATCAACTAAGCATCTTTTAGGTCCATGAATGGTATTTATAATAATTATGAAGCACATGTTTGATGTTGTTTTCAGTTTTGAGTACTTCTAAGTTTATTTTGGTGTATTGGAATATGCATTCTTTGGTTTTTTTGGAGTCTATAAATAGAAAAATGTGAACCAATCCAAAACTTTCTAAAAATAGGTGAAATGGCTGATTTTCTATCACGGGGAGTTCAGCATGGAATAACTTTTTAAAACGCCGGACTCGGTATGTAAAGCTTAGCATTTCCTGATATGCAAGAGCATTATGAGTGCAGACATGACCCTGATATGTGTAGGAAATTTTTTTATTTTTATTTATTGACATTTGAAATATTGCTAAAATTGGTTTTTTAACATGTTTTGAGGGGTGGGGTAATCTTAAAGAAATGGGACTAAAGTTGTACAGAAAATGCTTTTTGATACTTTTATTTGGTATGGAAACATGGGTAATTGTATTGTCTTCTAAGAAATGTATGACACAATGATGATGTGATTTATTTTTGCTCAAGGATTCAGGCTAAGGGCTTGTCATGGGTTTGATGATTGAGAAATGTACATTAAACTGTGGAGTGCCCCCTTAAGGGTCAAACCTTTTTTTACTAAAACAGTCAAATGAAGGATTTTTTGTCTGTATTTCAACATATTTTCAAAGTTTGTTACCATTCGGTTTGTTTGCGAAGAGAACTACTTCGGTTAGAATGTAATTTGTCGATAAGGCAAACCCGCATTGCTACGAAACCCAGATTATGAAAAACTCGGTAAAATATGTATATTGTAATACTCCGCGATGCACCGTATCTTGAGATATCTCGATATATGTCTAATTTATCTTGAGATACTCCATGTTGAGATATCACATTTTATCTTGAGATATCTCAATTTATATTGAGATATTTGTATTGAGATATCTCAATTAGTCTCAAGATATCTCAATATATATCTCAAGTTATCTTGAGATAACTGTCTTGAGGTATCTTAACTTGTTTTGAGATAATTATCTTGAGATATCTCAATGTGTCTTGAGTCATTGATATCACAAAATAAATAGAGATATATCTTACAATTTCTCAAGGTGTATCGCAACTTATCGTGAGATATCTAACTTGCGATATCTCAAGATCTCATGTGTCTTGCGGTTGGTATATGCAATTTTAGTAGGGTTTTCTAAGTTTGAGGTGGGCTTTTTGCCATTTGAAAACTAACCATTGGTGTAATTCTTGGGTTTGCCATAACACTGTTTCAATATATGTACAGTTTGCTAATGGTAATGTCCCATTTAAGTACTGGTTGCTATGGTATTTTGATGTCATAGTAAAATGACGTTAAACATAGAATAGCATGTTGGGTGACGTCATGTCACATGACGTCATTATGTCGTGTCGCGTTAAAATAAAAATAAATCGCATAAGATAGCGGCTTTATATAAATCGGGTTATAGGAGGCAACTTTTTAGAGTGGAAATGACTTCTGATTGCAAATTTCAGACCTTTTTCATGCTATGGAAAAAAAACAGACCGAAAGAAAAAAGTTTGCAAAAAAGCTGTTAAAAAGGCTATTTCAGTGTTATCTTAAAAAGGTGCTGTTAGGCCAATTTTTGGACAATCGCAATAATACGTATGTCAAGACGTCCGGAATAAATTCGCGAATTGGAAAAAGGGGCGTTTAAAAAAAAATTAACGGACAACTTTCCCTTAAGGGGGCACTCCTCAGTTTCGCATGAATGTCCATGGTGTAAATCAGAAAGAAATCAACTAAGCATCTTTTAGGTCCATGAATGGTATTTATAATAATTATGAAGCACATGTTTGATGTTGTTTTCAGTTTTGAGTACTTCTAAGTTTATTTTGGTGTATTGGAATATGCATTCTTTGGGTTTTTTGGAGTCTATAAATAGAAAAATGTGAACCAATCCAAAACTTTCTAAAAATAGGTGAAATGGCTGATTTTCTATCACGGGGAGTTCAGCATGGAATAACTTTTTAAAACGCCGGACTCGGTATGTAAAGCTTAGCATTTCCTGATATGCAAGAGCATTATGAGTGCAGACATGACCCTGATATGTGTAGGAAATTTTTTTATTTTTATTTATTGACATTTGAAATATTGCTAAAATTGGTTTTTTAACATGTTTTGAGGGGTGGGGTAATCTTAAAGAAATGGGACTAAAGTTGTACAGAAAATGCTTTTTGATACTTTTATTTGGTATGGAAACATGGGTAATTGTATTGTCTTCTAAGAAATGTATGACACAATGATGATGTGATTTATTTTTGCTCAAGGATTCAGGCTAAGGGCTTGTCATGGGTTTGATGATTGAGAAATGTACATTAAACTGTGGAGTGCCCCCTTAAGGGTCAAACCTTTTTTTACTAAAACAGTCAAATGAAGGATTTTTTGTCTGTATTTCAACATATTTTCAAAGTTTGTTACCATTCGGTTTGTTTGCGAAGAGAACTACTTCGGTTAGAATGTAATTTGTCGATAAGGCAAACCCGCATTGCTACGAAACCCAGATTATGAAAAACTCGGTAAAATATGTATATTGTAATACTCCGCGATGCACCGTATCTTGAGATATCTCGATATATGTCTAATTTATCTTGAGATACTCCATGTTGAGATATCACATTTTATCTTGAGATATCTCAATTTATATTGAGATATTTGTATTGAGATATCTCAATTAGTCTCAAGATATCTCAATATATATCTCAAGTTATCTTGAGATAACTGTCTTGAGGTATCTTAACTTGTTTTGAGATAATTATCTTGAGATATCTCAATGTGTCTTGAGTCATTGATATCACAAAATAAATAGAGATATATCTTACAATTTCTCAAGGTGTATCGCAACTTATCGTGAGATATCTAACTTGCGATATCTCAAGATCTCATGTGTCTTGCGGTTGGTATATGCAATTTTAGTAGGGTTTTCTAAGTTTGAGGTGGGCTTTTTGCCATTTGAAAACTAACCATTGGTGTAATTCTTGGGTTTGCCATAACACTGTTTCAATATATGTACAGTTTGCTAATGGTAATGTCCCATTTAAGTACTGGTTGCTATGGTATTTTGATGTCATAGTAAAATGACGTTAAACATAGAATAGCATGTTGGGTGACGTCATGTCACATGACGTCATTATGTCGTGTCGCGTTAAAATAAAAATAAATCGCATAAGATAGCGGCTTTATATAAATCGGGTTATAGGAGGCAACTTTTTAGAGTGGAAATGACTTCTGATTGCAAATTTCAGACCTTTTTCATGCTATGGAAAAAAAACAGACCGAAAGAAAAAAGTTTGCAAAAAAGCTGTTAAAAAGGCTATTTCAGTGTTATCTTAAAAAGGTGCTGTTAGGCCAATTTTTGGACAATCGCAATAATACGTATGTCAAGACGTCCGGAATAAATTCGCGAATTGGAAAAAGGGGCGTTTAAAAAAAAATTAACTGACAACTTTCCCTTAAGGGGGCACTCCTCAGTTTCGCATGAATGTCCATGGTGTAAATCAGAAAGAAATCAACTAAGCATCTTTTAGGTCCATGAATGGTATTTATAATAATTATGAAGCACATGTTTGATGTTGTTTTCAGTTTTGAGTACTTCTAAGTTTATTTTGGTGTATTGGAATATGCATTCTTTGGGTTTTTTGGAGTCTATAAATAGAAAAATGTGAACCAATCCAAAACTTTCTAAAAATAGGTGAAATGGCTGATTTTCTATCACGGGGAGTTCAGCATGGAATAACTTTTTAAAACGCCGGACTCGGTATGTAAAGCTTAGCATTTCCTGATATGCAAGAGCATTATGAGTGCAGACATGACCCTGATATGTGTAGGAAAATTTTTTATTTTTATTTATTGACATTTGAAATATTGCTAAAATTGGTTTTTTAACATGTTTTGAGGGGTGGGGTAATCTTAAAGAAATGGGACTAAAGTTGTACAGAAAATGCTTTTTGATACTTTTATTTGGTATGGAAACATGGGTAATTGTATTGTCTTCTAAGAAATGTATGACACAATGATGATGTGATTTATTTTTGCTCAAGGATTCAGGCTAAGGGCTTGTCATGGGTTTGATGATTGAGAAATGTACATTAAACTGTGGAGTGCCCCCTTAAGGGTCAAACCTTTTTTTACTAAAACAGTCAAATGAAGGATTTTTTGTCTGTATTTCAACATATTTTCAAAGTTTGTTACCATTCGGTTTGTTTGCGAAGAGAACTACTTCGGTTAGAATGTAATTTGTCGATAAGGCAAACCCGCATTGCTACGAAACCCAGATTATGAAAAACTCGGTAAAATATGTATATTGTAATACTCCGCGATGCACCGTATCTTGAGATATCTCGATATATGTCTAATTTATCTTGAGATACTCCATGTTGAGATATCACATTTTATCTTGAGATATCTCAATTTATATTGAGATATTTGTATTGAGATATCTCAATTAGTCTCAAGATATCTCAATATATATCTCAAGTTATCTTGAGATAACTGTCTTGAGGTATCTTAACTTGTTTTGAGATAATTATCTTGAGATATCTCAATGTGTCTTGAGTCATTGATATCACAAAATAAATAGAGATATATCTTACAATTTCTCAAGGTGTATCGCAACTTATCGTGAGATATCTAACTTGCGATATCTCAAGATCTCATGTGTCTTGCGGTTGGTATATGCAATTTTAGTAGGGTTTTCTAAGTTTGAGGTGGGCTTTTTGCCATTTGAAAACTAACCATTGGTGTAATTCTTGGGTTTGCCATAACACTGTTTCAATATATGTACAGTTTGCTAATGGTAATGTCCCATTTAAGTACTGGTTGCTATGGTATTTTGATGTCATAGTAAAATGACGTTAAACATAGAATAGCATGTTGGGTGACGTCATGTCACATGACGTCATTATGTCGTGTCGCGTTAAAATAAAAATAAATCGCATAAGATAGCGGCTTTATATAAATCGGGTTATAGGAGGCAACTTTTTAGAGTGGAAATGACTTCTGATTGCAAATTTCAGACCTTTTTCATGCTATGGAAAAAAAACAGACCGAAAGAAAAAAGTTTGCAAAAAAGCTGTTAAAAAGGCTATTTCAGTGTTATCTTAAAAAGGTGCTGTTAGGCCAATTTTTGGACAATCGCAATAATACGTATGTCAAGACGTCCGGAATAAATTCGCGAATTGGAAAAAGGGGCGTTTAAAAAAAAATTAACGGACAACTTTCCCTTAAGGGGGCACTCCTCAGTTTCGCATGAATGTCCATGGTGTAAATCAGAAAGAAATCAACTAAGCATCTTTTAGGTCCATGAATGGTATTTATAATAATTATGAAGCACATGTTTGATGTTGTTTTCAGTTTTGAGTACTTCTAAGTTTATTTTGGTGTATTGGAATATGCATTCTTTGGGTTTTTTGGAGTCTATAAATAGAAAAATGTGAACCAATCCAAAACTTTCTAAAAATAGGTGAAATGGCTGATTTTCTATCACGGGGAGTTCAGCATGGAATAACTTTTTAAAACGCCGGACTCGGTATGTAAAGCTTAGCATTTCCTGATATGCAAGAGCATTATGAGTGCAGACATGACCCTGATATGTGTAGGAAAATTTTTTATTTTTATTTATTGACATTTGAAATATTGCTAAAATTGGTTTTTTAACATGTTTTGAGGGGTGGGGTAATCTTAAAGAAATGGGACTAAAGTTGTACAGAAAATGCTTTTTGATACTTTTATTTGGTATGGAAACATGGGTAATTGTATTGTCTTCTAAGAAATGTATGACACAATGATGATGTGATTTATTTTTGCTCAAGGATTCAGGCTAAGGGCTTGTCATGGGTTTGATGATTGAGAAATGTACATTAAACTGTGGAGTGCCCCCTTAAGGGTCAAACCTTTTTTTACTAAAACAGTCAAATGAAGGATTTTTTGTCTGTATTTCAACATATTTTCAAAGTTTGTTACCATTCGGTTTGTTTGCGAAGAGAACTACTTCGGTTAGAATGTAATTTGTCGATAAGGCAAACCCGCATTGCTACGAAACCCAGATTATGAAAAACTCGGTAAAATATGTATATTGTAATACTCCGCGATGCACCGTATCTTGAGATATCTCGATATATGTCTAATTTATCTTGAGAAACTCCATGTTGAGATATCACATTTTATCTTGAGATATCTCAATTTATATTGAGATATTTGTATTGAGATATCTCAATTAGTCTCAAGATATCTCAATATATATCTCAAGTTATCTTGAGATAACTGTCTTGAGGTATCTTAACTTGTTTTGAGATAATTATCTTGAGATATCTCAATGTGTCTTGAGTCATTGATATCACAAAATAAATAGAGATATATCTTACAATTTCTCAAGGTGTATCGCAACTTATCGTGAGATATCTAACTTGCGATATCTCAAGATCTCATGTGTCTTGCGGTTGGTATATGCAATTTTAGTAGGGTTTTCTAAGTTTGAGGTGGGCTTTTTGCCATTTGAAAACTAACCATTGGTGTAATTCTTGGGTTTGCCATTACACTGTTTCAATATATGTACAGTTTGCTAATGGTAATGTCCCATTTAAGTACTGGTTGCTATGGTATTTTGATGTCATAGTAAAATGACGTTAAACATAGAATAGCATGTTGGGTGACGTCATGTCACATGACGTCATTATGTCGTGTCCCGTTAAAATAAAAATAAATCGCATAAGATAGCGGCTTTATATAAATCGGGTTATAGGAGGCAACTTTTTAGAGTGGAAATGACTTCTGATTGCAAATTTCAGACCTTTTTCATGCTATGGAAAAAAAACAGACCGAAAGAAAAAAGTTTGCAAAAAAGCTGTTAAAAAGGCTATTTCAGTGTTATCTTAAAAAGGTGCTGTTAGGCCAATTTTTGGACAATCGCAATAATACGTATGTCAAGACGTCCGGAATAAATTCGCGAATTGGAAAAAGGGGCGTTTAAAAAAAAATTAACGGACAACTTTCCCTTAAGGGGGCACTCCTCAGTTTCGCATGAATGTCCATGGTGTAAATCAGAAAGAAATCAACTAAGCATCTTTTAGGTCCATGAATGGTATTTATAATAATTATGAAGCACATGTTTGATGTTGTTTTCAGTTTTGAGTACTTCTAAGTTTATTTTGGTGTATTGGAATATGCATTCTTTGGGTTTTTTGGAGTCTATAAATAGAAAAATGTGAACCAATCCAAAACTTTCTAAAAATAGGTGAAATGGCTGATTTTCTATCACGGGGAGTTCAGCATGGAATAACTTTTTAAAACGCCGGACTCGGTATGTAAAGCTTAGCATTTCCTGATATGCAAGAGCATTATGAGTGCAGACATGACCCTGATATGTGTAGGAAATTTTTTTATTTTTATTTATTGACATTTGAAATATTGCTAAAATTGGTTTTTTAACATGTTTTGAGGGGTGGGGTAATCTTAAAGAAATGGGACTAAAGTTGTACAGAAAATGCTTTTTGATACTTTTATTTGGTATGGAAACATGGGTAATTGTATTGTCTTCTAAGAAATGTATGACACAATGATGATGTGATTTATTTTTGCTCAAGGATTCAGGCTAAGGGCTTGTCATGGGTTTGATGATTGAGAAATGTACATTAAACTGTGGAGTGCCCCCTTAAGGGTCAAACCTTTTTTTACTAAAACAGTCAAATGAAGGATTTTTTGTCTGTATTTCAACATATTTTCAAAGTTTGTTACCATTCGGTTTGTTTGCGAAGAGAACTACTTCGGTTAGAATGTAATTTGTCGATAAGGCAAACCCGCATTGCTACGAAACCCAGATTATGAAAAACTCGGTAAAATATGTATATTGTAATACTCCGCGATGCACCGTATCTTGAGATATCTCGATATATGTCTAATTTATCTTGAGATACTCCATGTTGAGATATCACATTTTATCTTGAGATATCTCAATTTATATTGATATATTTGTATTGAGATATCTCAATTAGTCTCAAGATATCTCAATATATATCTCAAGTTATCTTGAGATAACTGTCTTGAGGTATCTTAACTTGTTTTGAGATAATTATCTTGAGATATCTCAATGTGTCTTGAGTCATTGATATCACAAAATAAATAGAGATATATCTTACAATTTCTCAAGGTGTATCGCAACTTATCGTGAGATATCTAACTTGCGATATCTCAAGATCTCATGTGTCTTGCGGTTGGTATATGCAATTTTAGTAGGGTTTTCTAAGTTTGAGGTGGGCTTTTTGCCATTTGAAAACTAACCATTGGTGTAATTCTTGGGTTTGCCATAACACTGTTTCAATATATGTACAGTTTGCTAATGGTAATGTCCCATTTAAGTACTGGTTGCTATGGTATTTTGATGTCATAGTAAAATGACGTTAAACATAGAATAGCATGTTGGGTGACGTCATGTCACATGACGTCATTATGTCGTGTCGCGTTAAAATAAAAATAAATCGCATAAGATAGCGGCTTTATATAAATCGGGTTATAGGAGGCAACTTTTTAGAGTGGAAATGACTTCTGATTGCAAATTTCAGACCTTTTTCATGCTATGGAAAAAAAACAGACCGAAAGAAAAAAGTTTGCAAAAAAGCTGTTAAAAAGGCTATTTCAGTGTTATCTTAAAAAGGTGCTGTTAGGCCAATTTTTGGACAATCGCAATAATACGTATGTCAAGACGTCCGGAATAAATTCGCGAATTGGAAAAAGGGGCGTTTAAAAAAAATTTAACGGACAACTTTCCCTTAAGGGGGCACTCCTCAGTTTCGCATGAATGTCCATGGTGTAAATCAGAAAGAAATCAACTAAGCATCTTTTAGGTCCATGAATGGTATTTATAATAATTATGAAGCACATGTTTGATGTTGTTTTCAGTTTTGAGTACTTCTAAGTTTATTTTGGTGTATTGGAATATGCATTCTTTGGGTTTTTTGGAGTCTATAAATAGAAAAATGTGAACCAATCCAAAACTTTCTAAAAATAGGTGAAATGGCTGATTTTCTATCACGGGGAGTTCAGCATGGAATAACTTTTTAAAACGCCGGACTCGGTATGTAAAGCTTAGCATTTCCTGATATGCAAGAGCATTATGAGTGCAGACATGACCCTGATATGTGTAGGAAAATTTTTTATTTTTATTTATTGACATTTGAAATATTGCTAAAATTGGTTTTTTAACATGTTTTGAGGGGTGGGGTAATCTTAAAGAAATGGGACTAAAGTTGTACAGAAAATGCTTTTTGATACTTTTATTTGGTATGGAAACATGGGTAATTGTATTGTCTTCTAAGAAATGTATGACACAATGATGATGTGATTTATTTTTGCTCAAGGATTCAGGCTAAGGGCTTGTCATGGGTTTGATGATTGAGAAATGTACATTAAACTGTGGAGTGCCCCCTTAAGGGTCAAACCTTTTTTTACTAAAACAGTCAAATGAAGGATTTTTTGTCTGTATTTCAACATATTTTCAAAGTTTGTTACCATTCGGTTTGTTTGCGAAGAGAACTACTTCGGTTAGAATGTAATTTGTCGATAAGGCAAACCCGCATTGCTACGAAACCCAGATTATGAAAAACTCGGTAAAATATGTATATTGTAATACTCCGCGATGCACCGTATCTTGAGATATCTCGATATATGTCTAATTTATCTTGAGATACTCCATGTTGAGATATCACATTTTATCTTGAGATATCTCAATTTATATTGAGATATTTGTATTGAGATATCTCAATTAGTCTCAAGATATCTCAATATATATCTCAAGTTATCTTGAGATAACTGTCTTGAGGTATCTTAACTTGTTTTGAAATAATTATCTTGAGATATCTCAATGTGTCTTGAGTCATTGATATCACAAAATAAATAGAGATATATCTTACAATTTCTCAAGGTGTATCGCAACTTATCGTGAGATATCTAACTTGCGATATCTCAAGATCTCATGTGTCTTGCGGTTGGTATATGCAATTTTAGTAGGGTTTTCTAAGTTTGAGGTGGGCTTTTTGCCATTTGAAAACTAACCATTGGTGTAATTCTTGGGTTTGCCATTACACTGTTTCAATATATGTACAGTTTGCTAATGGTAATGTCCCATTTAAGTACTGGTTGCTATGGTATTTTGATGTCATAGTAAAATGACGTTAAACATAGAATAGCATGTTGGGTGACGTCATGTCACATGACGTCATTATGTCGTGTCGCGTTAAAATAAAAATAAATCGCATAAGATAGCGGCTTTATATAAATCGGGTTATAGGAGGCAACTTTTTAGAGTGGAAATGACTTCTGATTGCAAATTTCAGACCTTTTTCATGCTATGGAAAAAAAACAGACCGAAAGAAAAAAGTTTGCAAAAAAGCTGTTAAAAAGGCTATTTCAGTGTTATCTTAAAAAGGTGCTGTTAGGCCAATTTTTGGACAATCGCAATAATACGTATGTCAAGACGTCCGGAATAAATTCGCGAATTGGAAAAAGGGGCGTTTAAAAAAAAATTAACGGACAACTTTCCCTTAAGGGGGCACTCCTCAGTTTCGCATGAATGTCCATGGTGTAAATCAGAAAGAAATCAACTAAGCATCTTTTAGGTCCATGAATGGTATTTATAATAATTATGAAGCACATGTTTGATGTTGTTTTCAGTTTTGAGTACTTCTAAGTTTATTTTGGTGTATTGGAATATGCATTCTTTGGGTTTTTTGGAGTCTATAAATAGAAAAATGTGAACCAATCCAAAACTTTCTAAAAATAGGTGAAATGGCTGATTTTCTATCACGGGGAGTTCAGCATGGAATAACTTTTTAAAACGCCGGACTCGGTATGTAAAGCTTAGCATTTCCTGATATGCAAGAGCATTATGAGTGCAGACATGACCCTGATATGTGTAGGAAATTTTTTTATTTTTATTTATTGACATTTGAAATATTGCTAAAATTGGTTTTTTAACATGTTTTGAGGGGTGGGGTAATCTTAAAGAAATGGGACTAAAGTTGTACAGAAAATGCTTTTTGATACTTTTATTTGGTATGGAAACATGGGTAATTGTATTGTCTTCTAAGAAATGTATGACACAATGATGATGTGATTTATTTTTGCTCAAGGATTCAGGCTAAGGGCTTGTCATGGGTTTGATGATTGAGAAATGTACATTAAACTGTGGAGTGCCCCCTTAAGGGTCAAACCTTTTTTTACTAAAACAGTCAAATGAAGGATTTTTTGTCTGTATTTCAACATATTTTCAAAGTTTGTTACCATTCGGTTTGTTTGCGAAGAGAACTACTTCGGTTAGAATGTAATTTGTCGATAAGGCAAACCCGCATTGCTACGAAACCCAGATTATGAAAAACTCGGTAAAATATGTATATTGTAATACTCCGCGATGCACCGTATCTTGAGATATCTCGATATATGTCTAATTTATCTTGAGATACTCCATGTTGAGATATCACATTTTATCTTGAGATATCTCAATTTATATTGAGATATTTGTATTGAGATATCTCAATTAGTCTCAAGATATCTCAATATATATCTCAAGTTATCTTGAGATAACTGTCTTGAGGTATCTTAACTTGTTTTGAGATAATTATCTTGAGATATCTCAATGTGTCTTGAGTCATTGATATCACAAAATAAATAGAGATATATCTTACAATTTCTCAAGGTGTATCGCAACTTATCGTGAGATATCTAACTTGCGATATCTCAAGATCTCATGTGTCTTGCGGTTGGTATATGCAATTTTAGTAGGGTTTTCTAAGTTTGAGGTGGGCTTTTTGCCATTTGAAAACTAACCATTGGTGTAATTCTTGGGTTTGCCATTACACTGTTTCAATATATGTACAGTTTGCTAATGGTAATGTCCCATTTAAGTACTGGTTGCTATGGTATTTTGATGTCATAGTAAAATGACGTTAAACATAGAATAGCATGTTGGGTGACGTCATGTCACATGATGTCATTATGTCGTGTCGCGTTAAAATAAAAATAAATCGCATAAGATAGCGGCTTTATATAAATCGGGTTATAGGAGGCAACTTTTTAGAGTGGAAATGACTTCTGATTGCAAATTTCAGACCTTTTTCATGCTATGGAAAAAAAACAGACCGAAAGAAAAAAGTTTGCAAAAAAGCTGTTAAAAAGGCTATTTCAGTGTTATCTTAAAAAGGTGCTGTTAGGCCAATTTTTGGACAATCGCAATAATACGTATGTCAAGACGTCCGGAATAAATTCGCGAATTGGAAAAAGGGGCGTTTAAAAAAAAATTAACGGACAACTTTCCCTTAAGGGGGCACTCCTCAGTTTCGCATGAATGTCCATGGTGTAAATCAGAAAGAAATCAACTAAGCATCTTTTAGGTCCATGAATGGTATTTATAATAATTATGAAGCACATGTTTGATGTTGTTTTCAGTTTTGAGTACTTCTAAGTTTATTTTGGTGTATTGGAATATGCATTCTTTGGGTTTTTTGGAGTCTATAAATAGAAAAATGTGAACCAATCCAAAACTTTCTAAAAATAGGTGAAATGGCTGATTTTCTATCACGGGGAGTTCAGCATGGAATAACTTTTTAAAACGCCGGACTCGGTATGTAAAGCTTAGCATTTCCTGATATGCAAGAGCATTATGAGTGCAGACATGACCCTGATATGTGTAGGAAATTTTTTTATTTTTATTTATTGACATTTGAAATATTGCTAAAATTGGTTTTTTAACATGTTTTGAGGGGTGGGGTAATCTTAAAGAAATGGGACTAAAGTTGTACAGAAAATGCTTTTTGATACTTTTATTTGGTATGGAAACATGGGTAATTGTATTGTCTTCTAAGAAATGTATGACACAATGATGATGTGATTTATTTTTGCTCAAGGATTCAGGCTAAGGGCTTGTCATGGGTTTGATGATTGAGAAATGTACATTAAACTGTGGAGTGCCCCCTTAAGGGTCAAACCTTTTTTTACTAAAACAGTCAAATGAAGGATTTTTTGTCTGTATTTCAACATATTTTCAAAGTTTGTTACCATTCGGTTTGTTTGCGAAGAGAACTACTTCGGTTAGAATGTAATTTGTCGATAAGGCAAACCCGCATTGCTACGAAACCCAGATTATGAAAAACTCGGTAAAATATGTATATTGTAATACTCCGCGATGCACCGTATCTTGAGATATCTCGATATATGTCTAATTTATCTTGAGATACTCCATGTTGAGATATCACATTTTATCTTGAGATATCTCAATTTATATTGAGATATTTGTATTGAGATATCTCAATTAGTCTCAAGATATCTCAATATATATCTCAAGTTATCTTGAGATAACTGTCTTGAGGTATCTTAACTTGTTTTGAGATAATTATCTTGAGATATCTCAATGTGTCTTGAGTCATTGATATCACAAAATAAATAGAGATATATCTTACAATTTCTCAAGGTGTATCGCAACTTATCGTGAGATATCTAACTTGCGATATCTCAAGATCTCATGTGTCTTGCGGTTGGTATATGCAATTTTAGTAGGGTTTTCTAAGTTTGAGGTGGGCTTTTTGCCATTTGAAAACTAACCATTGGTGTAATTCTTGGGTTTGCCATAACACTGTTTCAATATATGTACAGTTTGCTAATGGTAATGTCCCATTTAAGTACTGGTTGCTATGGTATTTTGATGTCATAGTAAAATGACGTTAAACATAGAATAGCATGTTGGGTGACGTCATGTCACATGACGTCATTATGTCGTGTCGCGTTAAAATAAAAATAAATCGCATAAGATAGCGGCTTTATATAAATCGGGTTATAGGAGGCAACTTTTTAGAGTGGAAATGACTTCTGATTGCAAATTTCAGACCTTTTTCATGCTATGGAAAAAAAACAGACCGAAAGAAAAAAGTTTGCAAAAAAGCTGTTAAAAAGGCTATTTCAGTGTTATCTTAAAAAGGTGCTGTTAGGCCAATTTTTGGACAATCGCAATAATACGTATGTCAAGACGTCCGGAATAAATTCGCGAATTGGAAAAAGGGGCGTTTAAAAAAAATTTAACGGACAACTTTCCCTTAAGGGGGCACTCCTCAGTTTCGCATGAATGTCCATGGTGTAAATCAGAAAGAAATCAACTAAGCATCTTTTAGGTCCATGAATGGTATTTATAATAATTATGAAGCACATGTTTGATGTTGTTTTCAGTTTTGAGTACTTCTAAGTTTATTTTGGTGTATTGGAATATGCATTCTTTGGGTTTTTTGGAGTCTATAAATAGAAAAATGTGAACCAATCCAAAACTTTCTAAAAATAGGTGAAATGGCTGATTTTCTATCACGGGGAGTTCAGCATGGAATAACTTTTTAAAACGCCGGACTCGGTATGTAAAGCTTAGCATTTCCTGATATGCAAGAGCATTATGAGTGCAGACATGACCCTGATATGTGTAGGAAAATTTTTTATTTTTATTTATTGACATTTGAAATATTGCTAAAATTGGTTTTTTAACATGTTTTGAGGGGTGGGGTAATCTTAAAGAAATGGGACTAAAGTTGTACAGAAAATGCTTTTTGATACTTTTATTTGGTATGGAAACATGGGTAATTGTATTGTCTTCTAAGAAATGTATGACACAATGATGATGTGATTTATTTTTGCTCAAGGATTCAGGCTAAGGGCTTGTCATGGGTTTGATGATTGAGAAATGTACATTAAACTGTGGAGTGCCCCCTTAAGGGTCAAACCTTTTTTTACTAAAACAGTCAAATGAAGGATTTTTTGTCTGTATTTCAACATATTTTCAAAGTTTGTTACCATTCGGTTTGTTTGCGAAGAGAACTACTTCGGTTAGAATGTAATTTGTCGATAAGGCAAACCCGCATTGCTACGAAACCCAGATTATGAAAAACTCGGT
Source organism: Cyrtodaria siliqua (assembly GCA_037043455.1). Classification (NCBI taxonomy): domain Eukaryota; kingdom Metazoa; phylum Mollusca; class Bivalvia; order Adapedonta; family Hiatellidae; genus Cyrtodaria; species Cyrtodaria siliqua. Next base: position 146,629 of record JAWPHD010005937.1, read on the forward strand.
AAAATATGTATATTGTAATACTCCGCGATGCACCGAATCTTGAGATATCTCGATATATGTCTAATTTATCTTGAGATACTCCATGTTGAGATATCACATTTTATCTTGAGATATCTCAATTTATATTGAGATATTTGTATTGAGATATCTCAATTAGTCTCAAGATATCTCAATATATATCTCAAGTTATCTTGAGATAACTGTCTTGAGGTATCTTAACTTGTTTTGAGATAATTATCTTGAGATATCTCAATGTGTCTTGAGTCATTGATATCACAAAATAAATAGAGATATATCTTACAATTTCTCAAGGTGTATCGCAACTTATCGTGAGATATCTAACTTGCGATATCTCAAGATCTCATGTGTCTTGCGGTTGGTATATGCAATTTTAGTAGGGTTTTCTAAGTTTGAGGTGGGCTTTTTGCCATTTGAAAACTAACCATTGGTGTAATTCTTGGGTTTGCCATAACACTGTTTCAATATATGTACAGTTTGCTAATGGTAATGTCCCATTTAAGTACTGGTTGCTATGGTATTTTGATGTCATAGTAAAATGAGGTTAAACATAGAATAGCATGTTGGGTGACGTCATGTCACATGACGTCATTATGTCGTGTCGCGTTAAAATAAAAATAAATCGCATAAGATAGCGGCTTTATATAAATCGGGTTATAGGAGGCAACTTTTTAGAGTGGAAATGACTTCTGATTGCAAATTTCAGACCTTTTTCATGCTATGGAAAAAAAACAGACCGAAAGAAAAAAGTTTGCAAAAAAGCTGTTAAAAAGGCTATTTCAGTGTTATCTTAAAAAGGTGCTGTTAGGCCAATTTTTGGACAATCGCAATAATACGTATGTCAAGACGTCCGGAATAAATTCGCGAATTGGAAAAAGGGGCGTTTAAAAAAAAATTAACGGACAACTTTCCCTTAAGGGGGCACTCCTCAGTTTCGCATGAATGTCCATGGTGTAAATCAGAAAGAAATCAACTAAGCATCTTTTAGGTCCATGAATGGTATTTATAATAATTATGAAGCACATGTTTGATGTTGTTTTCAGTTTTGAGTACTTCTAAGTTTATTTTGGTGTATTGGAATATGCATTCTTTGGGTTTTTTGGAGTCTATAAATAGAAAAATGTGAACCAATCCAAAACTTTCTAAAAATAGGTGAAATGGCTGATTTTCTATCACGGGGAGTTCAGCATGGAATAACTTTTTAAAACGCCGGACTCGGTATGTAAAGCTTAGCATTTCCTGATATGCAAGAGCATTATGAGTGCAGACATGACCCTGATATGTGTAGGAAATTTTTTTATTTTTATTTATTGACATTTGAAATATTGCTAAAATTGGTTTTTTAACATGTTTTGAGGGGTGGGGTAATCTTAAAGAAATGGGACTAAAGTTGTACAGAAAATGCTTTTTGATACTTTTATTTGGTATGGAAACATGGGTAATTGTATTGTCTTCTAAGAAATGTATGACACAATGATGATGTGATTTATTTTTGCTCAAGGATTCAGGCTAAGGGCTTGTCATGGGTTTGATGATTGAGAAATGTACATTAAACTGTGGAGTGCCCCCTTAAGGGTCAAACCTTTTTTTACTAAAACAGTCAAATGAAGGATTTTTTGTCTGTATTTCAACATATTTTCAAAGTTTGTTACCATTCGGTTTGTTTGCGAAGAGAACTACTTCGGTTAGAATGTAATTTGTCGATAAGGCAAACCCGCATTGCTACGAAACCCAGATTATGAAAAACTCGGTAAAATATGTATATTGTAATACTCCGCGATGCACCGTATCTTGAGATATCTCGATATATGTCTAATTTATCTTGAGATACTCCATGTTGAGATATCACATTTTATCTTGAGATATCTCAATTTATATTGAGATATTTGTATTGAGATATCTCAATTAGTCTCAAGATATCTCAATATATATCTCAAGTTATCTTGAGATAACTGTCTTGAGGTATCTTAACTTGTTTTGAGATAATTATCTTGAGATATCTCAATGTGTCTTGAGTCATTGATATCACAAAATAAATAGAGATATATCTTACAATTTCTCAAGGTGTATCGCAACTTATCGTGAGATATCTAACTTGCGATATCTCAAGATCTCATGTGTCTTGCGGTTGGTATATGCAATTTTAGTAGGGTTTTCTAAGTTTGAGGTGGGCTTTTTGCCATTTGAAAACTAACCATTGGTGTAATTCTTGGGTTTGCCATAACACTGTTTCAATATATGTACAGTTTGCTAATGGTAATGTCCCATTTAAGTACTGGTTGCTATGGTATTTTGATGTCATAGTAAAATGACGTTAAACATAGAATAGCATGTTGGGTGACGTCATGTCACATGACGTCATTATGTCGTGTCGCGTTAAAATAAAAATAAATCGCATAAGATAGCGGCTTTATATAAATCGGGTTATAGGAGGCAACTTTTTAGAGTGGAAATGACTTCTGATTGCAAATTTCAGACCTTTTTCATGCTATGGAAAAAAAACAGACCGAAAGAAAAAAGTTTGCAAAAAAGCTGTTAAAAAGGCTATTTCAGTGTTATCTTAAAAAGGTGCTGTTAGGCCAATTTTTGGACAATCGCAATAATACGTATGTCAAGACGTCCGGAATAAATTCGCGAATTGGAAAAAGGGGCGTTTAAAAAAAAATTAACGGACAACTTTCCCTTAAGGGGGCACTCCTCAGTTTCGCATGAATGTCCATGGTGTAAATCAGAAAGAAATCAACTAAGCATCTTTTAGGTCCATGAATGGTATTTATAATAATTATGAAGCACATGTTTGATGTTGTTTTCAGTTTTGAGTACTTCTAAGTTTATTTTGGTGTATTGGAATATGCATTCTTTGGGTTTTTTGGAGTCTATAAATAGAAAAATGTGAACCAATCCAAAACTTTCTAAAAATAGGTGAAATGGCTGATTTTCTATCACGGGGAGTTCAGCATGGAATAACTTTTTAAAACGCCGGACTCGGTATGTAAAGCTTAGCATTTCCTGATATGCAAGAGCATTATGAGTGCAGACATGACCCTGATATGTGTAGGAAAAAATTTTATTTTTATTTATTGACATTTGAAATATTGCTAAAATTGGTTTTTTAACATGTTTTGAGGGGTGGGGTAATCTTAAAGAAATGGGACTAAAGTTGTACAGAAAATGCTTTTTGATACTTTTATTTGGTATGGAAACATGGGTAATTGTATTGTCTTCTAAGAAATGTATGACACAATGATGATGTGATTTATTTTTGCTCAAGGATTCAGGCTAAGGGCTTGTCATGGGTTTGATGATTGAGAAATGTACATTAAACTGTGGAGTGCCCCCTTAAGGGTCAAACCTTTTTTTACTAAAACAGTCAAATGAAGGATTTTTTGTCTGTATTTCAACATATTTTCAAAGTTTGTTACCATTCGGTTTGTTTGCGAAGAGAACTACTTCGGTTAGAATGTAATTTGTCGATAAGGCAAACCCGCATTGCTACGAAACCCAGATTATGAAAAACTCGGTAAAATATGTATATTGTAATACTCCGCGATGCACCGTATCTTGAGATATCTCGATATATGTCTAATTTATCTTGAGATACTCCATGTTGAGATATCACATTTTATCTTGAGATATCTCAATTTATATTGAGATATTTGTATTGAGATATCTCAATTAGTCTCAAGATATCTCAATATATATCTCAAGTTATCTTGAGATAACTGTCTTGAGGTATCTTAACTTGTTTTGAGATAATTATCTTGAGATATCTCAATGTGTCTTGAGTCATTGATATCACAAAATAAATAGAGATATATCTTACAATTTCTCAAGGTGTATCGCAACTTATCGTGAGATATCTAACTTGCGATATCTCAAGATCTCATGTGTCTTGCGGTTGGTATATGCAATTTTAGTAGGGTTTTCTAAGTTTGAGGTGGGCTTTTTGCCATTTGAAAACTAACCATTGGTGTAATTCTTGGGTTTGCCATAACACTGTTTCAATATATGTACAGTTTGCTAATGGTAATGTCCCATTTAAGTACTGGTTGCTATGGTATTTTGATGTCATAGTAAAATGACGTTAAACATAGAATAGCATGTTGGGTGACGTCATGTCACATGACGTCATTATGTCGTGTCGCGTTAAAATAAAAATAAATCGCATAAGATAGCGGCTTTATATAAATCGGGTTATAGGAGGCAACTTTTTAGAGTGGAAATGACTTCTGATTGCAAATTTCAGACCTTTTTCATGCTATGGAAAAAAAACAGACCGAAAGAAAAAAGTTTGCAAAAAAGCTGTTAAAAAGGCTATTTCAGTGTTATCTTAAAAAGGTGCTGTTAGGCCAATTTTGGACAATCGCAATAATACGTATGTCAAGACGTCCCGGAATAAATTCGCGAATTGGAAAAAGGGGGCGTTTAAAAAAAAATTAACGGACAACTTTCCCTTAAGGGGGCTACTCCTCAGTTTCGCATGAATGTCCATGGTGTAAATCAGAAAGAAATCAACTAAGCATCTTTTAGGTCCATGAATGGTATTTATAATAATTATGAAGCACATGTTTGATGTTGTTTTCAGTTTTGAGTACTTCTAAGTTTATTTTGGTGTATTGGAATATGCATTCTTTGGGTTTTTTGGAGTCTATAAATAGAAAAATGTGAACCAATCCAAAACTTTCTAAAAATAGGTGAAATGGCTGATTTTCTATCACGGGGAGTTCAGCATGGAATAACTTTTTAAAACGCCGGACTCGGTATGTAAAGCTTAGCATTTCCTGATATGCAAGAGCATTATGAGTGCAGACATGACCCTGATATGTGTAGGAAAATTTTTTATTTTTATTTATTGACATTTGAAATATTGCTAAAATTGGTTTTTTAACATGTTTTGAGGGGTGGGGTAATCTTAAAGAAATGGGACTAAAGTTGTACAGAAAATGCTTTTTGATACTTTTATTTGGTATGGAAACATGGGTAATTGTATTGTCTTCTAAGAAATGTATGACACAATGATGATGTGATTTATTTTTGCTCAAGGATTCAGGCTAAGGGCTTGTCATGGGTTTGATGATTGAGAAATGTACATTAAACTGTGGAGTGCCCCCTTAAGGGTCAAACCTTTTTTTACTAAAACAGTCAAATGAAGGATTTTTTGTCTGTATTTCAACATATTTTCAAAGTTTGTTACCATTCGGTTTGTTTGCGAAGAGAACTACTTCGGTTAGAATGTAATTTGTCGATAAGGCAAACCCGCATTGCTACGAAACCCAGATTATGAAAAACTCGGTAAAATATGTATATTGTAATACTCCGCGATGCACCGTATCTTGAGATATCTCGATATATGTCTAATTTATCTTGAGATACTCCATGTTGAGATATCACATTTTATCTTGAGATATCTCAATTTATATTGAGATATTTGTATTGAGATATCTCAATTAGTCTCAAGATATCTCAATATATATCTCAAGTTATCTTGAGATAACTGTCTTGAGGTATCTTAACTTGTTTTGAGATAATTATCTTGAGATATCTCAATGTGTCTTGAGTCATTGATATCACAAAATAAATAGAGATATATCTTACAATTTCTCAAGGTGTATCGCAACTTATCGTGAGATATCTAACTTGCGATATCTCAAGATCTCATGTGTCTTGCGGTTGGTATATGCAATTTTAGTAGGGTTTTCTAAGTTTGAGGTGGGCTTTTTGCCATTTGAAAACTAACCATTGGTGTAATTCTTGGGTTTGCCATAACACTGTTTCAATATATGTACAGTTTGCTAATGGTAATGTCCCATTTAAGTACTGGTTGCTATGGTATTTTGATGTCATAGTAAAATGACGTTAAACATAGAATAGCATGTTGGGTGACGTCATGTCACATGACGTCATTATGTCGTGTCGCGTTAAAATAAAAATAAATCGCATAAGATAGCGGCTTTATATAAATCGGGTTATAGGAGGCAACTTTTTAGAGTGGAAATGACTTCTGATTGCAAATTTCAGACCTTTTTCATGCTATGGAAAAAAAACAGACCGAAAGAAAAAAGTTTGCAAAAAAGCTGTTAAAAAGGCTATTTCAGTGTTATCTTAAAAAGGTGCTGTTAGGCCAATTTTTGGACAATCGCAATAATACGTATGTCAAGACGTCCGGAATAAATTCGCGAAATGGAAAAAGGGGCGTTTAAAAAAAAATTAACGGACAACTTTCCCTTAAGGGGGCACTCCTCAGTTTCGCATGAATGTCCATGGTGTAAATCAGAAAGAAATCAACTAAGCATCTTTTAGGTCCATGAATGGTATTTATAATAATTATGAAGCACATGTTTGATGTTGTTTTCAGTTTTGAGTACTTCTAAGTTTATTTTGGTGTATTGGAATATGCATTCTTTGGGTTTTTTGGAGTCTATAAATAGAAAAATGTGAACCAATCCAAAACTTTCTAAAAATAGGTGAAATGGCTGATTTTCTATCACGGGGAGTTCAGCATGGAATAACTTTTTAAAACGCCGGACTCGGTATGTAAAGCTTAGCATTTCCTGATATGCAAGAGCATTATGAGTGCAGACATGACCCTGATATGTGTAGGAAAATTTTTTATTTTTATTTATTGACATTTGAAATATTGCTAAAATTGGTTTTTTAACATGTTTTGAGGGGTGGGGTAATCTTAAAGAAATGGGACTAAAGTTGTACAGAAAATGCTTTTTGATACTTT